>JAODAL010053695.1:0-25107 GCA_025379985.1 Phyllomedusa bahiana
GCTTTTTTCTTGCTGCGTCACAGGGATTTTAACCGGTGTTAATAGTGAGGACGCCAGCCTGGGCCTCCCCGCACCCACTGTAACCCCGGCCCGGGTCATGTGTGGCCCCAGGACAGGTATAGTAATGTCAGTGAAATAAATGGGGGTTTGAAAGACCCCCTTTTTCCCGGGCATTTTTTTAAATGTGGGGGTTCATGCAGGTTTGGGCTATGCTCCTTTCCCAGGACGGGGATATTCAATGTCCGTTCAAGAAAAATTGTGGTTCAAATAAAGCCTTTGGCCTTTTTAAATTTGTGGGTGTGCAGGTTTTAAGGGTCAAGTCTGGTCAAGACGGGGTTAGTGAATGGTGTGGACTTTTTTTCTGTGGTTTTATAGCAAAGTGTTGTGCCTAAGATGTAGCAGGTATCCTTTGCTTTTGGGCTGTTAATTCCAGCTTCTCCACCCATTTTGGGTGTAAGAAAAGGTGTTGTTGCTCTCCCCCATGATTTAATGGTATCGGAGTTGTGACTATCGATTATCAAAAACCTTTTTCGATGGTGGCCGAAATGATCGAGCGATAGCCAAGTAATCGCTCAATAATCCAGCTAACAGTAGAGCTTTCTTGGAAGGAAATAGAATAATTTTGCTGAGCTGTTTGGGGACACGGCGAGGCCGTCCAAATGCTATGGAGTGGAGACATGATCTGAAACATAAAGGGTGTTTCTTTGTAAACGAGGTCATATGATTTTTCCAGCCAATCGAAAACCATACAACCCCAGTCATGACGTGCAACCATCCCCCCCCTGTTATTCTGTAAGCTGATTTGCGGCCGCCAAAAAGACGGAAGCGCGAAAATGGGCCCATATTATAGATGAGCACAGATTTAACCTAATTATGCTGTTAAAAATTTTGACAAAAAAAACTGTGCATTTAACTTTGTGAATTAAACGCTCAGCATATTTGGGATGGTTTGGGTTTTTTAAAATGTTTCTTTTTGCTCCCAAACCTGGAAGACAGAAAGGGTGGCTGCTAGGGCTGGCGCTGTACGGCCCTGCAGGTCTTTTTAATGGCGGGAGGGGAAGCCCCTAGGATGGGTCCCCTGGTGGTTTGGTGGTACTCGGGGACGGTGGAGGCTGAAAAGGAGGTGATCCCTGTTATGACTCCTGGGGGGAACAATGGGCAACTGAGGAAAGCTTGGTGGTGGGGGAGGCGGAGGAGGGGGAGACAGAGGGTGTGAAAGTGGTTGGGAACCCCGGCCCTCAGTTTGGCCCTTTTTTTGGGCCAAAGGTTTGCCTCCAAATTTTAAAATCATGCATTCGCCCGCAAGTGACTATACATGTTGGTGGTGGTTTTTAAAAAACCTTTAAAATTTTTTGGGTTTACTTATGAGTTTAAAGGCCCAAAGGCGGGAAAATGCATCGCTGGGTGAATCAGGGTTGTAAAGAAGGCCTGGCTTCAGGGTCCCGGACCTTTTTTTTACGGTGGAAAAAGCGAAGGGCAGGGTTTTCCCCCCCTGACCGTGGCTGGCGGGGAAACATATCGCGGATTCTGTGACCTCCCCCTTCCCCTTTTTGAGGCAAAGGGCCCATATTGGGCCTACCCCAGGGTTTCCCCCCTCGTCCAGTGGGGAAGCGCTCGCAAGCAAATTCTGTGGAAAAAACCAGGTTTGGGTTTCCCCAAAAGTCGGGCATCTTCATCTTTATCAACACAGGTGATTGGTCGTCCTGACATTTTGCATCCAGGAGCAAGAAAGGAAATGCAAAAGGGGTTGCGAAAGCCCGGGGTTTTTGCCGAAATTTACCCGGCTTCCTTTTCCCCCTCTGATGGATAACAGGGAAAATGGGCGCGTGAGAGAAAAACATCCTTTTGGCCTCTTGGGTCTTTTAACTTTCCTTCTGACCCCAACCGCATTTTGTCAAACAAAGAGGTCTTTTAGGAAAAAAGGATTATCCAAAAGTGGGGGGGGAACGAGTTGACATTTGGGTGCCTTCCCCTTCATGTTGAAAGGATTTGTGATGCTGTGTTGAACTTTTTTGGCCGTGACTGGGAAGGGGGGAAAAGGGAAGGAAATGCTGGATGCAGGTTGCATTAACCACTGAAGAACAGATTGGGGGGCGTTTTTGTTTTTGAGTTTTACAGGGCCCGGGGCCCCGCGAAGCAGGCCCGACGGTCCTTTCAACCGCAATTTGGGTGTTTTGCGTGTGTCGGCCAAACACTGGAAGGGGGGCACCTTCTCCCCGTACCCCTAACCCCCCATGTCCCAAACCCCCCCCTTTGCTCACTTAAAACCTGGCCCTTTCGCTCCATGTTCAGAAAGTTTAAAATTTGAGAGGGTATGGAAGAGGTTTTTGGGAAAGTCTCTTATTATAAGGGGGGAAATCCCCAGCTTTTTCAAAACCCTCAATTTTAAAAAAAAATTGCTGTATTGAAAAATTTAAACTGCATTGTGGGTTATTTAAAAAATTTGGACTGGGACCCAAGTTTCAAAAAAAAACGTAATTTAAAAAGTATTCGGATAAATAAAAGGTATTTTTTTGGAAACCCATAATTTTATCTGTGGTGAATAAACAATTGTGGGTTCAAAAATTTTAAAATGCCCGGGGGCTCTTAAAAAAAAATCGGACCCGGGCAAAAGTCAAAAAAAAGTATCTGAAATGTTTTCGGATTAAAAAAAAGGTATTTTTGGACCTATCAATTCAACCCGTGGGGGGAATACACAATTGCTGTATTGAAAAAATTTTAAACTGCAAGGTGGCTCTTTTTCAACAAAACGGTGGGCAAAAAATGCAAAAAACCCGTATCTTTAAATTTATTTCGGTTTTTAAAAGGTTTTTTGGGCACCTATCAATTCACCCGTGGTGGGCTACACAATTGCTGTTTTTGAAATTTAACGCAAGGGGGGCTTATCAAAAAAAATTTTTGGGCTGGGCAAAAAGTGCAAAAAAAACCGTATCTGAAATTTTAAATGGTTTTAAAAAAAGGTATTTTTGGAAATATCAACCCGTGGTGACTAAAATTGCTGGATTGAAAAATTTTTTTGCCCGGTTCCCCTATCAACAAAGGGGGGCTGGGCAAAAAAGTGCAAAAAAAAACCCTAAAATTTAAATGTATACGGATAATAAAAGGTTTTTTTTGGCCCTATAAAACCCGTGGTTGGGCTACAAAATTGGGGATTCAAATTTAAATGCAAAGGTACCTCTATCAACAAAACTTGGGAAATGGGGGAAAAATTTAAAAAAAACAAAATCTGAAATTTTTATACTGATAAAAACAAAGTGGAGTTTTGTACCTAACAATAGACCTGCAGTTGTTAGGGGAAAAAATCTGATCCTATTTTTAAGTTCAGGTGCCCCTTTTCCAAAGTAAAAAGTTTTAACAGTAAAAATGTTAAAAAATAAAGCTATTGCAATGCCCTTTTTGCCCCATAAAAAAAATTTCCAGTATTCTTTAAAGAGCTTTTTCTGGGGTTTTGGGCCCGGGCCCCCCCCCCCCTGTTTCCACCCGTGGGCTTTTCAGCAGTAGTGTCCTTTAAAAATTTTCTTTCATATCTACCTTAAATTTGAAAACTCTGATCTAACTTTTGTTCTAAGGTTTACAGCTAAAAGTAGACTGTCTTTTGTGAAAAAAATGAATAAATTTTGCTGAGCTGTTTGCACGAGGGAGAGGCCATCCTATTGCTTTGAGGGTACTGAAAAACCCCGGGTCATGAAAAGGAAGGGCCTTTTTCCCCTTTTTTAAAAAAGGGGGTCATGTGTTTTTTTCCGCCAACGCAAACCATTTAAAAATTTCCCGTCATACGTGAAAACCCCATCTCACCTTTCTCTATTCTGTAAGTGATTTGCTGACAGCCCAAAATGACAGGAAAACGCCGAAAATGGCGCGATGTTAAAGATTATTCAACGATTTTAACCTAAATTATCGCGTGATCTAAAAAATCCGATCAACGTAAATACCGTGCCGATTTCAACTTTGTCGATAATAATCGCTCAACACTAGTGGGCAACAAAGAAAGTCTTAGACCTAAAAAGTTTTTATACATGTCTAACTTAGTGATATTTACTCTGCTATTTGCTTTGTTTTTTTGTACAAAACATTGGAACTTTTTGGCATCATTTTAAGGTGTATATACATTCTTACAACTCATTATCTTTTTGGAGAATGAGATTATTAATTAGAAAAAAACTTTATTAAATTGTTTTCTTTGGCATCATTATTTTTTTTCTATTAATATAAACTTTAACTTTTATGGTTTAATCCTATTGCTTTCATTTTTTAAAATCTTTTTTCCATTTTTCACATTTTTACAATATCTTTCCTTTTGGCGTTATTCTGCTGATTGTGCATGTAGAATACTTAATGTTTGCCCTGATGTGTGTTATTACTGGACAGCTCTTTGTTCGGCCCAGGGCTGTTTATATAAATCCATCAGACCAGAAAAACCCTATGCTTTGACTGCCAGGAAAGTGACAACGGGAGTCCCCTCCATTTGTCAGCAACATGGTGATCAAATGTCGGTAACTAAGTCTATTTAGGTATCATTGGGTAAGTGCCAAGGTTGATGTCGGCAGGAAAGCTGTAAGGAGAAGGAAAGCACTGGAAAGCTGTGTAAGAAACTGAAGATGATTATGGCTCTGATGGAAAGTGGGAAAATATTGTTTTTAAGCATTGGCTGTCTAATTTAGTTCCATAAAATATTTTCAACACTTTGAGCGACATGTCAGATTTTGGCTGCAACATTTTTTTGGTGTCTTTTGTGTGAGAAAACTGTTGCAGCCCTTTTCTATATATGTTTGAACAGTTGTACACCAAAACTAGGTGCAGTTTGTGCCAACCACAACACATTTGAATGCGTCTAAGTTATGCAAGGCATACCACATGCCAGATTCATGAATCCACTTATGACAGGTTCATACACTCATTTAGGGCGACATGTATGATTTTTGGCACCCAGGAGCCATTTTATTGCGCACAATACCTGTGTAGAATGTGCCTGAATCTATTAACCGGTTCTACTGCGGGTAACAGATTTAGCGCTTTCTAGCTACAAAGCGACTTCTCTGGCTCAGGTAAAAAACTTTTAAAGCAGTCTACCTGTTCCAGCAGTAATGCACGTGGATTTGCCGTACTGAAGCTATAAATGTGTAGCTTCGTACGGTTGTAGTGTGACACGCCTCCAGCATGCACCCCGATCTCAGGCGCATTACACAGTGGCGAGGTCGCGCTGTCATTCGCCTGATACTGAAACGTGCCTGTTTAAAAATAGAGCAAACGGGTACTTCGCATATATGTTGCCCTTAATGCGCCTTAAAACTAGCGGTACGGCGCCTCTTTTCTGACATGTCGTTCTTTATGTTGTGAGAACCCCTCTAATCATAGGCTGTGGTCGTATATCAGCATTGTGGCTATACAGTACCTTCCCCACCCATACATTTAGACATTGACAACAAGACCTTAACCATATAACCACAGATGGTTATTGCTTCCACATGTACTTGATCACATTATCCAATGGATATGCTGCTGTATTTGTATAACTGTAGAGTGCTGGAGGCAGGTGTTTCTATGTAGTAGGTAGGCAGTATGAGGCTGGTGATGTGTACCGACCGGTGATGTTTTGGGATATGTACTGCACCGGCGGAGAAGGTAACACAGAGACACTGTAGCTTTAAAGTCTTGATAGGCTTTTCTCACATTGCTTTTAGGATACTGTTCACAACAGACACTTTCCGGGTACACTTCAGATACTTAAACATTTCCTTATCACAATTGAAGTTTTGCAATCTTCACTTTAGCAATGGCCTTGCAGCTAAGGGTGTATGGTCTGCTCTTCACATGTAAAAGGGTTGTCTCAAAGCTACAAAGATTAGCTTTCAACATGTAGGGAACACTAAATAAAGATGTTTTCCAAATATATTGCGTTGTTCATTTTTTTTTTTAAGGAGCTACAAGTGATTTTATCACCTTCTGTGCTCTCTCTGGTTCCCCAAGTAACTGACCTGTGTTCTCTTTATCCCCTGCTGTTTGTTCTATCTGATAGCAGGAAGTAAAGTCATCACACAGGTCGTGGGCAGCACAGAACTCCAGACAGTAAGAGCTTGTTTGTTATCTGATCTTTCAGACAAAAGAGGTAATTAGTGCTGTTTACTTAAACTCAGAAGCTTCCCTGGTCCTGACAGCATGAGATTTATCTAATTAGCAGAGGTCTGAATACACAGAGCTCATATGCTAATTACAGACAGCTTGACCAGGAAGTGACAGAGCAAAGCAGCATTATTTCATTCATGCATCCTATGAAACTTTGAGATGAGACAACCTCTTTAAGACTTGTTTCAGTCCAATAGTAAGGTCTAGCTTTCCAGGCCTCCATTCTCTCCTCCTTCCTGCAGGTCTTCTATTTATTCTCCCTTTCTCTCTCGCTCTTTATCTTTTAGTCTGTCTGTTCTCCTTCTTCCTCTGATTCTGTAAGTCTTTCCTTGGGCTGCTGTTGGTGACCGTTTGTCTACTCCTGCTTCAATGCCGGCCAGTGTGCATGTGTCTCCTGTATATGCCACAACATTAGGTACGTACTAAACACTTTCTAGTACTTTTTATCTCACAGCTACTAGACTTATCAAGCATGGCAGGCTCTTATATGGGCCTGCAGTCCTACTTTCTCCCTCACAGGGTCACCTGGAGTTTTCCACAATTGACTGCATCAGTCCCCAAATATAGTGTAAAGTCATACACATGGTGCAGATACTAAAATATACAACTATATAAGACCATTAGTAGGGTACTCGCACACCTTGAATAACACCATCTGCCAAGTAAAGACAAAGAGGTTTTCACACAAAAGACTTGTATCCACAGAATAGATGATAAATGTCTGATTGCTGTGGGTACCACCAGTGGGACCCCTTTGATCACTATAGCAGGGGCCCTGATTCCCCTTTTATTTCTCACTGTGATTGTGCAGCAGGGAAGTAACTGAATGGAGTGCTGGTTAAGATGGAAAGTTTATAAAATTATAAATGACCCACTATTCATCTGAAATATTCTCCATCTTTCAGACACAGCCACTTTGATGGTCCATGTCTTTACTTATTGTGCTACAGTTATGCATATATACCGGTGTGATAAGTGTGGCCAATACACTGCTAAAGTCAGTGACTGGCTGCAGTGGTCACATGTATATACTGGCATGTCATCACTTCAGCACAGTACACAAGGACCGTTGGGGACCATGAAGCGTCCATACTGTACCAATGTTTTTAAATTATTTTATGGCATTTCCAAATTTCGGGGGGTGTCAGAAAACCCAAAAGCTACAGTATATCAACCTAAATAACCATTTTAATTTTTTTTAATGCTTAAAGGGGTTGTCTCACTACATCGATTCATCTTACCTTAAACCTGTTTTTCATTTTTGAATTTACTAGCTTTACTGGCTACTATTGACCTGCAGGGACGAGCTGAGGACACCAGTTATGTAACTATAGCAACTAGTGCTGGCAGCCTATCAGGCGAGATTGAATAGGTCTGTAGCTATAGCAACCTGAGGGGATATCTAGGAATAGGTAGGACACTGTTAATGGACACATATTGCAAAGTGACTTGCTTTTTCAAGATCTTTAACATAAAAAGCAATCCTTGTAGTGAGACAACCCCTTAAAAATAAAGAGTAGCATTAAGTAAAGAGTATACATCATCAAAAATTTCCCATTGTTATGTGTAGTGTTGAGCGATTATTATCGACAAAGTTGAAATCGGCACGGTATTTACGTTGATCGGATTTTTTAGATCACGGGGAAAATTTTTGGGTTTAAAATCTGGGGAAATAATTTTTTAAAACATCGCGCCATTTTCGGCGTTCCCCTTCCTGTCATTTTGGCGGCCAGCAAATCAGCCCTTTCAGAATAGAGCAGGGGGAGATGTGTGTGCGAGTCATGACTGGGATGTGTATGGTTGCGATTGGCTGGAAAAACACATGACCTCGTTTTACATAGAAAGCCCTTCCTGTTTATGATCAGTGTGTGTCAGTATCTCAAAGCAGTTAGGTTTTGCGTCTGCCTCTGTGCAAACAGCTCAGCGAAATTATTCTATTTGTTCACAGAGGGCAGCTCTTACTTTTAGCTGTGATCCTTAAGAACTCAGTTTAGATCCCGAGATTTGCAGATTTTAGGTAGTTAGGCCAGAGAATTTTAAAGGAGCAAACTAAAGCTGTAAAGTAATGGGGAGGAACAGGGGGGGGGGGGCGCGGGGCGAACACAAAACCCAAACTCTTTAAAGAATACTGGGTGTTTTTATTGCAGACATTGCATTGCAATAGCTTTATTATTAACAGTTTACTGTTGAAATATTACTTGGATATTTGGGGAGCCTGGGAAATTATATTAGGATACAGATCTTTTCTAAGAACTGCAGGTCTTTTTGTTAGGTGCAAAACTCTACTTTGATTATCAGTATACATTTCAGATAGGTGTTCTTATTTCAATTTGCCCAGTCAGCTAGTGATAAGGTACCTTGCAGTTATAATTTGAGTCCATGCAATTTTGTTAGTCACCACAGGTTGATAGTGCCAAAAAATACCTTTTATTATCCGGAACATTTCAGATATGGTGTTTTTTGCACTTTGCCCATCCAGATTTGTATTGAAGTTACCGCTTGCATTAAAATTTCAATACAGCAATTGAGTAGTCCACCCAAAAAAAATATATGTGGGGGGGAGGGTTGAAAAGAAATGGGTTTTGGGTTTTTTTGGGGGGGGGGGGGGGTTTTGGTTGGGGGGGTTTTTGTTTTTTGGGGGGGGTGTGGGGGGGGGGTTTTTTTGGTTTATTTTGGGGTTTTGGGGGGGGGGGGGTTGTTGGGGGTGTGTTTTGTGTGTTGGTTTTTTTTTTTTTTTTTGGGGTTTTTTTTTGATTTGTTAGGTGACAATATGTTAAATTTTTATTAAAGTATTAATTATGTATAATTTTTTTTGAAATTTTGAAAAGGAATTTTGTTGTTAAGAACCGCAGTTAACATTTCACAATACAGCAATTGTTAGTCACAACAGGTGAATTGATAGTGCCCAAAATACCTTTTATTATCTGTATAACATTTCAGATACAGTTTTTTGCACTTTTGCCCATCCAATTTGTTGATAGAGCCACCTTGCAGTTAATATTCTCAATACAGCACATTGTGTAGTCACACAGGTGAATTGATAGGTCCAAAAATACTTTTATTATCCGTAAACAATTCAGATATGTGTTTTTGCACTTTTGCCCAGTCCAGATTCATGTTGATAGACCCCTTGCAGTTAAATTTCATACAGCAATGTGTAGTCACCACAGGGAATTGATAGGTGCCAAAAATACCTTTTATTATCCGTATACATTTAAGATACGTGTTTATTTGCACTTTTGCCACAGTCCCAAATTTGTTGATAGAGCCACCTTGTAGTTAAATTCAAATACAGCATTTTTGTTTTGATTGGAGAGATTTGATAATAGGCTGTGATTTGCCGTCCTTTTAATAAACGTTCCAAAACTCGTCCATACCCACTCAGATTTTATCTTCTGAACATGAGCTGAAATGCAGGTGGTAATCAAGCAAAAGGGGGTAGGACATTGGAGGAAGATGTACAGAGAAGGTGCTCCTTCCAGTGCTGGCGGCAACACGCAAGACAGCGTATTGTCCGGTTTGCAGGACCATCAGGCCTGTCATCGCTGGGTCAGGGCCTTGAAGCTCAGTAACGAACCGCGTCGCCAATATGTTCTTCAGTGGTTATGCAAACCTGTAATCCAGCAGTCTTACCACCTCGTTCCTCCCAGTCACGGCACAAAAGTCGTCATCAGCTTCCTCAGCATCCGTCCAACATGAAGCGAAGGCAGCCAAATGTCAGACTCGTGTACCCACCCGTGGATAATCCATTTTTCTGAAGACCTCTTGATGACAAAATGCTATTGGGGTCAGAAGGCATGTTAAAAGATCAAGAGGCCAAGAGGAATGATTTTCTCTGCTCTGACGCCCAGTTACTGCTGCCAATCAGAGGAGGAGAAGGGAAGCTGGTCAATCGCAAAAATCCGGCGTTCCGGCAAACGCCTTTGCATGTCCCTCTTGATTACCCGCACTCCTGGATGCGAATGTCAGGACGACGAAGTACCTGTGTTGAGATGATATGATAATAGAGACATTGCGGATCCAACGTGGTCTTTTCCGCAGGAATTTGCTTGTCGAGCGCTTCATCCCTGGACGAGGAGAAGACGATGGGTAGTGTCAATACGGGTGTCCTGCCTCAAAAAGGGAGAGGGCGGTCCACAGAAGTCCGCTGATAAGATTCCGTCCAGCCACGGTCCAGTAGAAACCCCGCTCCTCGCTTACCACCGTCAAAACGGTCCATGACCTCTCAAACCTGGACCTTCTTTGAGCAAACCTCTGTTCACGCCAGCGATGTCATATGCCGCCTTTGTCGTAAACGCAAAAGTAAGGCAAGAATCTTAGGTGTTTAACCACCACCAAAACGTCTATTCACATGCAGCTGAATCATGAGTTGAAATGGAGGCAACACTTGGCGCAAAAAAGGCCTACCGACGCCGGGCTTCCCAACCACCTGTCACACCCTCTGTTCCCTCCGCCTCCTCCTCCTCCGCCCACCACCAAGCGTTATCCTCAGCTTGCCCATCGTCTCTCATAGTCATGATCAGGGATCAGCCTCCGCTTCAGCCTCCACCGTCCGTCCCAGTACCACCAGCAGCCACCAAGAACCATCCTATGCCGTCCTCCTCGCCGCCAGTTTGATGACCTAGCCAGTCTAGCAGCCACCTTTCTGTATGTCCATGGTTTTGGAGCAGAAAAGAAAACACCTTACCCTAACCATCCCAAAGCCAAAAGCCTAAAGTCGAGGCATTAGCCAGGCCTTTTGGCCTTGGAAATGTTGCCTTTCTGTCTGTGGACACAGAATGGTTCCGCCACCAGCACGTCATGGCCCTTGGCCAGAAAAGCCGTCCCTGCCCTGGCCCAGCCACGTGTAAACGAAAATGTCAAGCGCGTTGTCCTGCATCTGTGTCCAGAAAATTCCATCTCACCACCGACACATGCCTAATAAGCAACGGCCAAAGCCGATATATCTCTGTGACAGCTTACTGGTGAGCTGGGTGGATGGTCTCTGGGGGTTACGGTGGCTCTCAGCTCGTGCGCAGACGCTCTCCCAAACCGCAGGATGGTGCAGGGCTCTGTCCCCCAAGGTCCTCCTGGTGACATCACGGGCCGAACAACCAGCCGTGGTTGAAATTAATCTGTCTTTAGACCACCACACACAGGTCATCGAGCGCTCTGGACGGCTCCCGCCACGAGACCCGGGGAGCGCTGCTGGGTACAATAAACCTTTGTGGCCAGCAAGGTGGTGTGGCGATAACGTCGAAATCTGCTGGCCGTTCCTTAAGATCGTAGGCTGGAGCACATCCCTTGCCTGGCACATGTCCAATGAACACCTCGTCGTCCAGAAATTTCTAAAGCGTCTACCACGCGTCCTGACTGTCCTGCGGAAGAAGGCTCGAGGTCTGAGTTCGCACGTTCAGCACCTCACAGAGCTTTAACCAACAATCCGGCGTCGCACGCCTGCTTCGTCCCACGCCTGGCTTGCGTTGCAGCCGTCAGCTCGGCCTCCCGTTCAACCTTCTCATTTGTTGACTCGTGGCAACACGCTGGAATTCCACCCATCCACATGCTCCAGCGGATTGTGGGAGCAGCGCAATGCCATACGCAAGTACGTAAGTGACACATGGGCCGTGACAAGCAGCGGTCCGGACCTCGTGTGTTTGAGCCACCGAGAGTTGGAGGCAAGGGTGGAAAGAGCTCTGCACCATCCTTTTCAGTTTTGAAGAAGCCACCAAAAAGGTCCAGTGCGGACAATTGCCCTTGTCAGCATGACCATTGTGAGATTTAGTTCTGGAACGAGCGTTGGATCACTCAAAAACAATCAGGTCCCGCCAGCGATGGAGGAGGAGACGGACAAAGATCGGACACAGTGAGCCTTTCTCCTCCGTCGAATCCACAAGGCCCGAACAGTTTTCTTCTCAATTTTATCGGTCTTCATTAGCAGATGGTTTCGGGGTCCAGGGCTAGTGCAAGGCCGCGCATCAGCTCTCAGGTGCATCATCTTAGGCCAGTCAGGTCCTGTGTTTGAAGCTGTGCCTGAGGAAGCGGAGGAGGAGTATTCCTAGACACCGACGTTACCGACGTCCCTGCCTTGGAATGAGGTTTGGCTGGAATTTGAGGCGGAGGAGGAAGATGAGGAAATGAGTTTTGCTAGTGCCCCTCGAACCTAGAGGCTTGGGAAATCAAGGCTCCATCTCTCACATGAGTGCTCGATGCTCCATTTCCCTCCAACATGGATCCCTCTGCATTAAATGCCATTCAAAATGAACAACAGTACTGGTGTGGCCACCCTCCTGGTTCCCCCGGTACAAAAACCCAACTCAGGCACATTCCTTCCACCCACCCAATAGAGAGTACAAATGCGAGTAAATGGAGACCTTTGCTGATTGATCAACTGGAGACATCTGTTGCCGTCTTGCTTCAACATTCTTCACAAATGTCACTGTTGGAAAACAATGTCAGCGACGTACAGCAGTAGAGTGCCAAGTAGCCGTAGTTGCAGCAGCAGGTAAGGTGTCAGAAGCCTAATGGGTGCCTCTGGCAATCTTTATTTACCACCTATCACCAACGCAATGCAATGCAGGGCAACAACATCCAAGCACACAGAGACCAGCCTTAAAATCATGTGCAAACACTATCTTGCGTCACAACACACCGATGTTTTGTATGTGTTCGGGACCCATAACTTCTAGGGTATCCAAAATGGACGAATGCCTGATCTCGCTCGCCAAGCCCATAGAGTGTTGTCCTGCCCAGCAGCCAGCGTCATATCTAGTGGACCTCAGCACAGCTGGAGGTGTCAATTAACAACAAACGAATCCAGACTTTCCCACAATAATGTGATCGTTTGACTTTCATCATGATGAATCAGGCATAGATCTCTGATGAAGTTGTGAGCCCCCAATTGCCGAGGTCACCGATTAGTTGCCGGTCTATCTTCCACATTCCTCTTCAAACAGAAATGGTCCCTTGAAAAATGTTTTTTAAAATAATAATTTCTTACTGACATTTTTTATTCTCTTTTCCCAATAGTTCAATAGCTTGGTTTTGCTGTAGGGAGACCGTAAAAAGACAGCAAGTATCATGACAACACCGTGTTTCCATTTACTCACTTTATCTTTTAAAGTTTTCGCATTGTCCAATGGTTTGAGGTCATTGCTGTGAGATACAGCAATAATTAAGGTCCCTTTGGAACAGTAATGTAGGGCTTCTAAGTGCATTTTCTCCCTCCTAATTTTTAAGAAGTGATCTGAGAAGTCCATATTTATAATTTTTTGGGTAATGTTGCTGTGATAAACAGCATAATTATGGTCCTTTTGAACAGAAATGTGGCTTCTAAGTGGCAGTTTTCTCCCATCACATTTTAAATAGAGGCTGAGAAGTCATATTTATAAATATTTGCTTGTGGGGTACACAATGTTGCTTGTGAGATATAGTTTTATTATGGTCCTTTTGGAACAAGAAAATGTGGCTTACTAGAGTGCATTTCTCCATCACAATTTTTAATAGTCGCTGAGAAGTCATAATTATAATTTTTTTTGGGGCCATGTTGCTGTGAGATACAGCTAAATCATTGGGTCCTTTGAACAGAAATGTGTCCTCTAAGTGGCATTTTTTCCCTCACAATTTTTAACATGGCGAGAAGTCATTTTATAATAGTATTTTTGGGTCCATGCCTGCTTTGAAATGCAGCAACCTACGGTCCTATCTAAAAATTGTTGTTTCTCCTAACAGACATTTTGTTCCTTCAAAATTGTCAAAAGTGGCTCATACGGGTGATGGTGCTGTCAGAAACAGTTATAGTTAGTACACTGTTAATGATCACATATTGCAAAATGACTTGTTTTTGCAAGATCTTTACCATAGCTACAATCCCTGTATTGAGACAACCCATTAACACAATTTAAAAAAAGAGAACAAAGACAAGTGGGATTTCCATCCTATTTTAAAATGTTTGTTTTTTCTAGAATAAAACTACTGAAAAACATGCATGTACATAAATACTGTAAAAAAATTCCTCTGAATTGTACAAGGAGTTACAGGAAGAATTAGACCAGAATGTAAGGTTATCAAGGACATGGAGTATGGAGCACGGACAGAAGAACAAAGAACAGAGACAATATTCCTGCCAGCACGTTGTAGTAAAATGAGAAAAAGAATGCAAGATAAAGGTCACCGTGGTGGAAACAGGAGCGTTAACCCCAGTATTTCCAAGGAACTCAATTGTCCGCATTCAACTGAAGGGGCAGCGCTACCCAAGGTTCATACTGTGCACACGAGGAAGGCTTGAGGTCCTTACCTCACACTCCGCTTCCCGTAACTCTGCTTCAGCACGACTGTTTGCGTTGCTGTGTCCATAAGGGCAATTTTTACCTGTGTAAATAGATACGGACGCCAGCCTGGCACTCACCGCACCCACTTTAACTCCGGCACAGTCAGCTGGACCTCCGTGTTAATAGAATACAGACGCTAGCCCGGGCTCTCACCGCACCCCACTGTAAGCTCTGGCCCTGGCAGCTGGACTCCGTGTTAACAGATGGCTGACGGCAGCACTGGCTCTCACCGTTAGGGGCAATCAGGAGAGCTTCAAATTTCTCCAAAAAAATCTGATTTTTGAAAAAGGTTGATTTCTGTGAGGTAAAGTAGTGTCAAAAAGGGCCCCAGGGCTGACACAAATTGCACAATATTGAGGCTTAAAATTATTCTGGGGCTAGAGTCACGTAAAAAAAAAATGGTGGGGGGGGTTTTCGCATCAGTATAATCTCCAGGGAGTCTGTCCTGTATCACTGAAGAAGATTTGGAGGAAAAAATGAAACCATTGAAGTGATTGCTGATCACTCTCAAAGCCATGAGTCAAATGTCTTCTCAACTAAGAAGTGGTTTTTGGATGATTTAGGACATTTTTTATTAACTTGTTGCGGACGAAATAACACATCTACACGTGTAAAAAAATACCTTTAAAAACGCAGGGAGGGGTGTTTGTTGTAGGTTATCACACTTTAATAAAAAGCAAAATGATAACAATGAAAAACTATAAAAAACACTTCCCAAAATAAATTCGTAAACAAATGTTATATATAGTTTTGAGCGTTTGCTTTGGCAATAGAGATCGATCGATAGTCGATTGTCGGCCGCTATCAGATAAGGTTTTTCGAATATGAGCATCGATTATGCGCGATGACCATTAAAGTCTAATGGGAGACGCAACAACACCTTCATTATATACACCCAAACAAGGCTTGAGAATCTAGAATTAAACATCCACAACAGTCAAATGGGTATACGTGCTACAACTTAGGCAACACACTTTATGTTATAAAAGTCACAGAAAAAAAGTCACAGACCATTTACTATCCCTACCTTTGTACCACAGCCCTGAACCCTTAAACCTGCATCACCCACAAATTAAAAAGTGACACAAAGAAGTCGTATATTTGAACCATCAAGTTACTTGAACTGGAAATGAATATCCCTGTCCTGGAACGCAGCATGAGCCCCAAACCTGCATGAACCCCCACATTTTAAAAAGTTGCCCGGAAAAAGGAGTCTTTTCAACTCACCATTTTTAGTTTCACTGACATTGACTAATACCTGTCCTGGGCCAAAGCATGAGCCCCAAACCTGTCATGACCCCACAGTTTAAAAAGTGTCGGAAAAAGGAGTATCTCTCACCACCATTTAGTTTGACTGGACATTGACTATACCTTGACCTGGGCCACAGCATGAGCCACAAACCTGCAGACCCCCACATTTAAAAAGTGCCGTAAAAGAGAGTTCTTTCAACCACCATTTTAAGGTGTCACTGGAGCGATTGAAATATACCTGCCATTTGGGCCCACAGCAATGAGCCCCAAACCTGCATGACCCCACATTTAAAAAGTCCGAAAAAGGAGTACTTCCAACCACCAATTTTTAAAAGTTTCACTGGACATTGACTAAACCTTGTCCTGGGCCACAGCATGAGCCCCAAACCTGCATGACCCCCACATTTAAAAAGTGGCCGGAAAAAGGATCTTTCACCGACCGAATTTAGTTGAACTGGACATTGACTATAATTTTCCCATGGGCCACAGCATGAGCCCTCAAACCTTCATGACCCCCCACATTTAAAAAAGTGCCGGAAAAAGGAGTTCTTTCAACCACCATTTTAGTTGAACTGGACATTGACTATTACTGTCCTATGCCACAGCATGACCCAGGGCCGAGTTACAGTGTGTGCGTTGAAAGCCCAGGCTGTCGTCCGTCATCTATAACACGCAGGTTAAATAAATGCCCTGATACCAGCAACGAAAACTTCGTGCTGGAGCAGAGTGCGGAAAGCGGAAATTGTGAGAACTCCAGCCTTCCTCTGTACACAGTCAAAATACCTGGGTAGCGCTTGCCCCTCCGTATGAGGTGTGGGACCAATAGAGCTTCACTTGGAAATACTGGTGGTAACGCTCCTGTATACACCAGGTCCCTTTATCTTTGCATTCTTTTTCTCAATTTTTACTCAACTGCTGGAGGAAAAGGTCTCTTATCTTTGTTCTCTCCGTGCTCCATACTCCATTCCCTCGAAATAACCGACAACTGGTCAAGTTTTCCTGTACCTCCCCTGTACAATTCAGAGGAATTTTTTTTAACAGCTATTTTGTAACTCAAGTTTTTTAGTACTTTAATTCTAGAAAACACATTTTTAAAATAGGATAGAAATCCCACCATGTTTCTTTGTTTTTTTTCTCTTTTTTTCATTTGTAATTAAATGGGTTGTCTCAAATACAGTATTGATAGGCTATGTTAAAGATCTTGCAAAAAACAAATCATTTTGCAATATGTGTCCATTACCAGTGTCCTACCTATTCCAGGTTTCTGACAGCAGCACATCACCCTTGAGCCACTCTTGACCAATTGTGAAGAGACAAATGTCAGTTAGAAACAACATTTTTTTAGTCTAGGACCTGTAGTATAGCTGCTTGGCAGAGCAAAATGCCCCGCAAAAATTCCATGCATGACCCTTGAGCCACTTTGGTCCATTGTGGAGAACAGATGTCCTGTTAGAAACAACATTTTTATAATAGGCCTGAAGTATGCTGCATTTCAAAGCAGCATTACCCCCAAAAAAATTAAAAAATGACTTTCTCAGACACTGTAAAAATTTCTGTTCCAAAGGACATAATTATTGATTGTATTTCACAGCTAATGACCCCAAAAAATTATAAATATGACTACCCTCACCACTATTAAAAATTGTGAGGGAGAAATGCACTTAGAAGCCACATTTCTGTTCCAAAGGACCATAAATAAAAGCTGTATCTCACAGCAACAATACCCCAAAAAATTATAAATAAGACTTCGTCAGCCATATTAAAAATTGTGAGGAGAAATGCACTAGTAAAGTCACATTTTCTTCTGTTCCAAAGGACCATGATCTAACTGGCTGTATCTCGACAGCAACATACCTCAAAAAACCATTGACAATGCAAAACTTCTTAAGATAAAGTGAGTAAATCTGAATACGGTGATGTACCATGAAACCTTCTGCCTTTTACAGTCTCCTCACAGCAAAAACCAGCAAAAATGAACTGTTGTGAAAGAGAAGTAAAAATTGCATAAGAAATGATCATTTTTAAAAAAAGTTAGTCAAGAGGACCATTTCAGGTTTGAAAAGTAATGAGAAGTAGACTGGCAACTAATCGTAGACTCTCGGCAATTGGGGCCACAACATCATCATGAGATCCAATGCCTGATTCATCTTGAAGAAAGTCAAACGATCC
Organism: Phyllomedusa bahiana; assembly: GCA_025379985.1. Classification (NCBI taxonomy): domain Eukaryota; kingdom Metazoa; phylum Chordata; class Amphibia; order Anura; family Hylidae; genus Phyllomedusa; species Phyllomedusa bahiana. The sequence goes on from JAODAL010053695.1 coordinate 17,853, forward strand.
ACATTAATCTGGGAAAAGCCGGATGCGTTTATCTGTAATGACTCCTCCAGCTGTGGCTGAGGTCCGCTCTAGATTATGACGCTGGCTGCTGGCAGGACAACACCTCTATGGGCGTGACGAGCCAGCTTCGGGCCATACGACCATTTTAGGATACCCAGAAGTCTAATATGGGGTCCGGAACACCTGCAAAACATCGGTGTTGAGACGCAGGATAGTCGTGCACCGATGATCTAAGCTGAGCGACTTTGTGTTGATGAGTGCCGCTGCATTGCATATTCTCGTGATGTGGTAAACAAAGATACCAAAGGTCATCCCATTAGGCATCTGCCACCTTGCCTGCTGCTGCCTGCCGCTACGCCTACCTTGGCACTCTACTGCTGTCCACGTCGTTTGTTTGGGGGTTTTTGCTGATGTTGTTCCACACCGTGACAATTGGAACGTGAAGCAGACGCAACAGATGGTCCACTCCAGTTGATCAATCAGCAAGGTGTCTCCATTTCCTCGCATTTTACTCTCTATTTTGGGTGGTGGAAGAGGAAAGTGCTGATTTTTGTTTTGTACCGGGATCCATGAGGGTGGCCACCCAGTAACCTGTTGTTCATTTTGATGGCCTTAATGCGAGATCATGTTGGAGGAAAATGGAGCATCAAGCACTCAGTGAAGATGGACCTTGATTTCCTAAGCTCTGGGTCGAGGGCACCAGCAATCTGATCTTCTCAATCTATCCTCCTCCGCCTCAAATTTGCCGCCAACCTCTTTCCAAGGCAGGGACTCGTAACATCGTTGTCTATGAATACCTCCTCTTCCTCCTCCTCCTCCTCCTCCTCTGCTGCCTCCTGGCACAGCTCCAACACAGCCCTGACTTTGCCTGAGATGATGCACCCTGAGAGCTGATGCTCCACCATGCACTACTCTGGACCCCGAACCACTGCCTAATAAGACCGATGAAATTGTGAAACTGTCGGGACCTTGTGGATTGACGGAGAGAAAGCTCCCGTGTCCGCATCTGTGTCCTCTCCTCCTTTCCGTCGTTTCTGGCGGGACCTTTGTTTCAGATGTCCAACGATCGTTCCAGAGACAAAGAATCACCACAATGCTTCATGCTGACAAGGTCATTGTCCGCACTGACCATTTGGTCGCTTCTTCAAAACTGGCAAGATGTGCAGAAGCTCTTCACCTTCCCTCCACTCTCGGTTGTTCAACACCCCGAGGTCCGGACCGCTGCTCTGTCAGGCCATGTGATCACTTCGTACCTGCGAATGGCATTGCCGCTGCGTTCCACAATCGCTGGAGCATGTGAGGTGAATTCCAGCCGTGTTGCCACGTCAATCAATGAGAGACGGTTGACGGTGAGGCCGAGCTGACGCTGCAACTGCAGCCAGGCGGGACGAGCAGGGTGCGAACGGCGGAAGTGCGAACTTCAGACCTCGAGCCATCTTGTCAGCAGGCAGTCCAGACCCGGGTAACTTCTTTGAAAATTTCTGGACGGACAAGGTTCATGACATGTCCAGGCAAGGGAAAGTGCTCCAGCCTACCGATCTTAAGGGCTGCCAGCAGATTTCGCCCGTTATCCGCACACCACCTTGCCTTCACAAGGTTCCATGTCACCCAGCCAGCTCTCGTGTCTCGTTGCTTAGAGCCGTCGCACAGCTCCTGACCCTGTGTGTGGACGGTCTCCAAGGCAGATTAATTTCAACACGGCCTGGTGTCACAGTGGCACGTGATGGCACCAGAGGACCTTGAGGGGAAAGAGCCCTCACCATCCCTGCGGTTTTGAAGAGCGTGCGCCGTAGTCCTGAGAGCCACCGTCACCCCCAGAGACATCCACCCAGCTCACCCAGTGAGCTGTCAAGAGATATAGCGGCCTTGTCCGTGCTTAACTAGTCCATGTGTCGGTGGTGAGATGGACTTTTCCGGACACAGGATGCATGTACGAAACCAGCTTGAAATTTTAAGATGACACGTGGCTGCCAGGGCAGGACGGCTTTTTCTGGCAAAGAAATTCCTGCTCGGCATCTTGGTATTGGGGCAAGCGAGGCCATGACGTTGCGGACCCATCTGTGTCCACCAACGGAAAAGGCAACATTTCCAAGGCCAAAAGCTGGCAATGCCGACATTCATGCTTTTGGCTTTGGGATGGTTTGGGTTAAAGTGGTTTCCTTCTACTAGCCCAAACCTGGAAGACAGAAGGCTGGCTGCTAGACTGGCCGCTGTATACGGCGTGCAGGTCATCAAAACTGGCGGAAGGAGAAGGGGTAGGTATGGGCTCTGGTGGTGCTTGGGTGGTACTACACTCGGGTGAACGGTGGAGCTGAAGGGAGGCTGAACCCTGATCATCGACTCAGGAGACATGGGCAGCTGAGGAACGCTTGGTGGTGGTGAAGGATGGAGGAGGCGTAGACAGAAGGGGTGGTGGACAGTGGTTGCATGCCCGGCGTCGGTCCTGGCCTTTTTTGACCAAGTGTTCCCTCCTTTCAACTCATGCATTCGCTGCATGTGACTAGAACATGTTTGGTGATGTTAACCACTTAAGGTTCTTGCTCTACTATGCGTTTACGGCAAAGGCGGCATATGACATCGCTGGGTTAATCAGATAGGCTTGCTCAAAGAAGGCCCAGGCTTAGAGAGGTCCCTGGACCTTTTTGACGCGATAACGGAGGAGCGGGTTTTGCGCTGACCGTGGCTGCGGAATCATATCAGCGACTTCATGCGACCGCCCCCTCTCCCTTTTTGAGGCAGGACCCGTATTTGACACTCACCACCACGTCTTTCCTCCTCGTCCAGTGGATGAAGCGCTCGCAAAGCAAATTCACTGCGGAAAAGACCACGATGATCCCCGCAATGTCGTCATCATCATCATCAACACAGTGACTTCGTCCGACTGACATTTCTGCATCCAGGAGCTGCGGCTACAAGCTCGGGATTATCCAACATGGTGGGTACTCCACGAGTTGACATTTGGCTTCTTATGTTGACAGATGCTTGTATGATGCTGATGACGACATTTGTGGCCGTGACTGCGAGGACGATTAGGTAAGACTGCTAGATGCAGGGTGCATTAACCACTGAAGGACAGATTGGCGACGATGGTTCGATACTAGATTCCAGCAGCCCTGACCCAGCGATACAGGCCTGACGGTCCTGCAACTGACGATGCCGCTGCATGGCGTGTTTTACGCCAGCACTTGAAGGAGCACCTTCTCTCGTACTCCTACCGTCCATGTGCTACCCCCTCTTTGCGTCGCTTAACCACATTCATATTCGCAATCCAAAATTTTCAGAAAATATAAAAATTTGAGAAGGTATGGAATAGTTTTGGTAAGTATCTTATTAAAAGGACACCAGCAATCGACAGCTATCTCAAATCCCTCTAATCACAACAAAATTGCTGATTTCAAATTTAACTGCAAGGTGTCCTATCAACAAATCTGGACTGGGCAAAAGTCCAAAAAAACACGTATCTGTTATGTTTTTGATATAATAAACTTATTTTTTGCACCTTTGTCAATTCACCTGTCGGTGAATATAGAATTGGCTGATTTTAAGAATTAACGTAGATGCTCGCGTCAATGTAACAGTGCTGGGTGCGCAAAAGTCAAAAAACGACGTAACTGTTATGTTTTGATATCATAAACTGTAATTTTTTGCACCTTTCAATTCACCTGTGGTGAATATCAGAATTGCTGTGTTTTATAGATTTACGATAGTATGCTGCGACAATGACAGTGCTGGGTGGCGCAAAAGTCAAAAAACACGTACTTATTGTTTGATATAATAAACTGTATTTTTTGCACCTTTTCAATTAACCTGGGTGAATATAGAAAATGCTGATTTTAAATTTACGTAGATGCTGCTTCAATGAACATTGCTGGGTGCGCAAAAGACAAAAAACACCGTAAACAGTATATGTTTTGATATAATGAAACTGTATTTTTTTGCAACCTTTCAATTCACCTGTGGTGAATAAAGAATTGCGTTTTAAGATTTACGTTAGAGCCTGGTCAATGAACAGTGCTGGTGCGCAAAGTCAAAAAACACGTAACTGTTTAGTTTTGATATAATAAACTGTATTTTTTTGCACCTTTCAATTCACCTGTGGTGAAAAATAGAATTGCTGTTGTCAAGATGTTACGTAGATGGCCTGCGTCAATGAACAGTGCTGGGTTCGCAAAAGTCAAAAAAACACGTAACTTTATGTTTATTGAATAATAAACTTTAATTTTTTGCACCTTTCAATTCACCTGTATGTGAATAATAGAAATTGCTGGTTATAAAGATTTTTACGTAGATGCTGCATCAATGAACAGTGCTGGGTGCGCAAAAGTCAAAAAACCGTAGAACTTGTTATTTTTTGTATATAAGTAAACTGTATTTTTTGCACTTTTCAATCACTAGTGAAATATAGAATTAGCTGTTTTAAGATTTACGTAGTATAGCTAGCTTCAATGAACATGCTTGGGTGCGCAAAATGTCAAAAACACGTATCTTGTGTATTTTTTGATATAATAAACTGTATTTTTTGCACCTTTTTCAATTCACCTGTGTGAATATAGAATTGCTGTTTTAAGATTTACGTAGATGCTGCGTCAATGAACAGCTGCTGGGATGCGCAAAAGTCAAAAAACACGTAACTGAGTATAGTTTTCGTAACGATAACACGTGTATTTTTGGCAACAAACAACCTGTGCTTGACAACCAGATTGCTGGATGTATTTAAGATGCAAGGTGGTATATCAACAGTCCACAGGTGTAGATTGTAAAATGAAGCACCTACTGAAATGTATACTGTGATAATAAAAGTGGAGTATTTTGCAGCTAACAAAGAGCCTGCAGTTACTAGGAAATTATTTTTATGCCAAGTATAGTTCAGGCTGTCCATATCCAGGAAATATTTCAATAGCAATCTGTTAATAATAAAGATATTCCAACTGCAATGTATACACCTAAGGTTTTATTCTTGGTGAATCTTTATCCACTGTTCTTTATAGATAAGCTTTGTCTGTTTCGCGCCTGCGGGCCTACCCCCCCCCCCCCCCCCACTTCCACCAGCCTGAATTTACAGTGTTAGATTCAGCTTTAAAATTCTCCTTAGCTAACTACATAAAATGTTCAAATCCCTAATCTAACTAAATTGGGAAGGATCCAGCTAATATGGGGTTTCTCTGGCAGAAAAGACTTTTGCTGAGCTGTTTGGCAAGGGCAGAATGGGGTTTCCTACCCCTAGGGAACGCGAGAGACATGAGGCTAAAACGGAAAAACGCTGTTCTTGTAAAGAGGTTTGGGTTTTTTCCAGCAATCGCAACCATACCACCAAGTCTAGTCGCACACCATTCCCCCTCCTCTATTCTGTAATCTGATTTGCGGGGCCCCCAAAATTTTAGGAAGCGCCGAAAAAGGCGCGATCTTAAAGATAAAGCACGATTTTAACCCTTAATTATCGTGTCTGGAAAATTTCGTTTCCCCATAAAAACCCTTGCCGATTTCACTTTGTCGAAAAAATCGCTCAAATAGTTTTCCCAAAAAATATACTAAATAACAGTCACTGTACAAAATGCATAGTCCCATTTTGTGATTTGTGGGTAAAAACGGGGTTTGGGGTCATCTGTGGTACGGGGACGGTATAGTCAATGTCCGTAAACTAAAATGGGGTAAAAGATGCTTTTTGGGCATTTTTTAATCGGGGTCCGCGGGTTTTGGGGGGCTCTGCTGTGGCTCAGGACAGGTATAGAAATGTCCGTAAAACTAAAATGGGGGTTAAAAAGACCCTTTTTCCGGATTTTTTTAATTTTGGGGGTCAGACGGGGTTTGATGGTCATCTGTGGCCCCGGACAGGTATGTCAAGTCCAGTGAAACAAAAATTGGTGGTTGAAAAAATCCTATCCCCGGCCCCCTTTTAAAATGTGGGGTCATGAGGTTTGGGCTCATGCTGTGGCCAGGACAGGTATAGCAATGTCCATTAAACAAAAAGGGTAGTTCAAAGACTCCTTTTTTTAGGATTTTAATCGGTGGGTCAACAGGTTTAATGGCATATGTGGTAAGAACGGGTATGCCAAGTCCGTTCAACAAAAATGGTGCCTGAAAACCCCTTTTTCCCAGCACTTTTTAATCTGGGGTCGACATTTTTACTGGTTTTATGTTGGACAGAACAGGTTGGTCAATGTCGTTCAACTAAAATGGGGGTTTTGAAAGACCCTTTTTCCGGGACTTTTAAATTGTGGGTCAGAAAGGTTTTAATTGGTTTTTACTGCGGTACAGGACTGTATGTTAATGCCCATTCAACAAAAATGGTGGTTGAAAGACTCTTTGGGGGGATTTTTTAAATTTGGGGGACAAAAGGGTTTAAGGGTCATATGCGGCCCAGGACAGGTATTTCAATTCCATTAAATAAAATGGGGGTTTAAAAAGACCTTTTTCCCAGCATTTTTAATCGGTGGGTCAACAGGTTTTAATGGTCATACTGTGGTACAAAAAAGGGTATAGTCTGCCAGTTCAATAAAATGGTGGTAAAAAGGGACCCCTTTTTCCCAAAGCATTTTTTAAATTTCTGGGGTCATGCAGGTTTGGGGCTCATGCTGCGTTCCAGGAAGGGGATATTCAATGCCCAGTTCAAGTAAAATGAGGGTTCAAATCATACTGCTTCTGGCATTTTTAAATTTTTGGGGGTCATGCGGTTTAAAGGGGGTCATGGGGGTGCAAAAGGGTTAGGAATGGTCTTTATTTTTTTTCTGTGGTTTTATAACCCAATTGTTTGCTAAGATGTAGCACGTTCCTTTTTACTGTTGTGGGTGTTAATTCCCGCTTCTCCCGCCCTGTTTGGGTGTAAGAATGAAGGTGTTTTCCCTTTTCCCTAGACTTTAATGGATCGGCGATAATTTTTACGACTATCGATAGCTTATTGATTTAAATTTCCCATATGTATGGACCCGATACGATAGTAACTAATTGTCATCACTATATGTGTTATAAGGGGTTTTAAAAATTACTAATTGGGGTGCATTTAGGGGCATAAATTTTGCTTTAATACATGCCCCGAATTTCGGCAATTCATTGCTCCGTAGAGGCATGAATTCTCCCCTTGGGATGATTGAGTGAAAAGGGGTTGCCCCCACTCCCCTTGCTTTAGAAGCACGTGCTGGCCAGAATGTACTTCTAAAACACCCGCCGTATCGTGGTGAGTACAATATGCGCCGCAATGCGTGTTGAAAATCCCTAAGGGTTTATCAGCCTTTTCTCAGAACAAAACATCCCAATTTTA
>JAODAL010053696.1:0-25106 GCA_025379985.1 Phyllomedusa bahiana
ACAGATTTTTGTGCAATAAATTCTCCCCTTTCTGTTTCTAAAAATATGTTTTTTTTTTGGATTTTGGCGCTAAAAACCCTTTTTTTTTTAAAACGGTTTTTGGGCGCTAAAATCCTTTTTTTTACAATTTTGGGGCACTAAAAAAATTTCCTCATTTCTACGCAAAAAATACTTTTTTTTTTTTTAAAATTTTGGGTCGCTAAATCTGGTTTTTTTTTAGGGTTTTTGGCTTTAAAAATCCTTTTTTTTTAACAGTTTTTTGGCGCTAAAAAAAAGTTCTCTCACTTCTGACACAAAAAAAAAATTTGTATGGTTTTTTAGCTAAAATTTATTTTTTACGGATTTTGGCGCTAAAAAAGTTCTCTCTCTTCTGATCCTGAAAATATTTTTTTATGGATTTTGCCGCTAAAATCCTTTTCCTAACAGATTTTGGCACTAATAACATTCTCTTGCTTCTGACGCTAAAAATACATTTGTTTTATGGATTTTGCCACTAGAATCCACTTCTTTACGGATTTTTGGTGCTAAAATCCTTTAGAGACTTTGGCACTAAAAAAGTTCCTCACTTCTTATCGAAAAATATGTTTTTTTTAAGGTTTTTTCAGCTAGAATGCGTTTTTTTTAAACGGGTTTGGCGCAAAACCTTTTCTTTTAAATTTTTTGTGCTAATAAATTTCTCTCACTTCTGCCCAAAAAAATATTTTTTTTTTATGGTTTTTGGGTGCTAGAATTTTTTTTTATTTAGGATTTTGGCGTAAAACCTTTTTTTTTTCAGTTTTTGGCAAAAAAAAAAGTTCTCCACTTCTGACACAAAAAATAACTTTTTTTTTTACAATTTTGCCGCTAAATCGGGTTTTTTTTTAGGGATTTTGGGCGCTATAAAAACCCTTTTTTAAAAATTTTTGGCGCAATAAATTTCCTTCAACTTTTTTTTAGGGATTTTGGGGCTAAATTATTTTTTTTTAAAAGGGTTTTTGGCCTAAAAAAAGTTTTTCGCTTCGATCTTAAAAATTTTTTTTTTATGTTTTTTTTGGCGCTAAAAACCTTTTCTTAACAAAATTTGGCGCTAAAAAAAAAATTCCCCTCTTGCTTCTGACCAAAAAAACATTTTTTTAAAAAAAGGGTTTTTGCCACAAATCCATTTTTTTTTAAAACGGTTTTTTTTGGTGCAAAAATCCTTTAAATTTTGCCGCTAAAAAGTTTCCTCGGCTTCTGTTTTAAAAAATACGCCCTTTTTAAAACGGATTTTTGGCGCTAAAATCCATTTCTTAATAGATTTTGGCGCTATTAAAGGTATCTCACTTTTGTTGCTAAAAATACATTTTTGGGGGGGGTTTTTTGGCCAAAAAATTTTTTTTCTTTACGGGTTTTGGAACAAAAAAAAAGTCTTCTGATGCAAAAAAATAATTTTTTTTTTTTTTGCCGAAAAAAATTTGGGGTTTTTTTTAACGATTTTGGTGCTGATAAAAATTTTCCCCCCCTCCCCGCTTTTTTGTCGCGTGGTTTTTCTTCAGATTTTGGCACTAAAATCCGTAAAAAAACTTATTCTTAGCGTCAGAAGCGAGATACCTTTATTAGTGCCAAAATCCGTAAAATGTCTACAAGATTACATATAAACAATAATGTGCTTTACTCCCCCTGTTGTAGGGGGGTTACAAACCAATGGGTTGATTTATTCAACATTAAAAAAAACCCGACTTGAAGACAAGCAAAAAAAAGCCGAAAATGCAAAACACTCAAAAAAAGGGTTTTTTTTGAGCGCTTTTCAGGCATGGACAAACAACTCATTTATGAAGGTTTTTAGGGTTTGGTTTTCAGCGTTTTTTGTCCGAGCAGGGGAAAATAGCCTAATGTTCACAAATTAACTAAACTGATATTAGTTTTTTTTGGATATGGGGGACTTGGCCCTATACCTGTGGATACCCGTGACAGGAAAGCAGACATATACTTCGTTCTTTTCCCCAATCCAAAAAAGTGAAATAGAGTAAATTAAACACAATTTCTTTGGTTATTTTTTTTCACTAGGATACACAACAGCTCTGTATGGTGTCCTCAGTCACTTACAAAATGGTGATTCAGTGGGCTACAGAGTCTACAATCCACATCCCACTCCTTTTGAACACAGACAAGGGGAGGGGGAGGTATGTGAGGTCACCACCAGACCAGCCCACCTTTACAGCAGCTATATTTCAACCTCCTTGTGCTTGAGCAAAGCTTTTTTTGGGGGGATGTGCTCCCTCTGGTGGCTAAGAGTGGTCAATATTGAAAATGATTATGCATTTTTTAATATTTACCACAAATTGAATGAAAGAAAAAAAATATGCTAAAAATTTAGACAAAAATGAACACACAATATTTCATCAATAAAAAAAAATGGTTTTGGATGACAGATTCTCTTAAGCAGTAATCTATATAAATAGAGGCCATAAGCAGCAGTCTAGATTTAAAGTGACCATAATCTGCAGACTAAGAGAGCGGGGTTGAACAAGAAGATGAGGTTCTGAGGTATGGATGGCAGCATCATTCTGCTGCTTGAAGGGAGACGATCAGTAAAGCAAGTATAGTGAGACTCTCGGGAACAGTATAAACTAGGATACAGTGCAGTAGACAGATACGGCCCCATAAGAAGCAAAAGTTACTACAAAGAATTCTGCTACTGTATGGGGCCTACAAGTGGCAATATTATTGAGTGGAGCACTTTTTGGCTATGTCTACACTGCAGTGGACAAAAAACAACCTGAAAACTAATTACTAAAAACGTTCATGAAACTGAGTTTTTGTCATGCCTGTCAAAAGCATAAACTGCTTTTTGCCGCGGTTTTTGGCGCGTTTTTTACACACGTTTTTTGTTTGTCTTCAAGTCTGTTTTTTTTATGTATGCATAAATTAAGCCATTGGATGTAACTCCACCCTACAAAAGGGGATATAAAGCACATCATTGCATTTATATGTAATCTTGTAGTCGTTTTACTGATTTTGGCGTTAAGAAAGTGACTTGCCGTTTGTCGCCAAAAATACGTCTTTTTACGAATTTTGGCCCGAAAGTCCATTTTTTTATGGATTTTGGTGCTAAAATCCGTATTTGTATGGATTTTGGTGCTAATAAAGTTATGTCGCGTTTGTTGCCAAAAATAAGGTTTTTTTACGTATTTTGGCCCTAAAATACGTTTTTTATGGATTTTGGCGCTAAAAAACGTTTTTTTACGGATTTTCACGCTAACACTTATTTCGCTTTTGCTGCAAAAAATCTGTTTTAAAGGATTTTAGCGCCAAAATCCATAAAAAACAGACTTTATCACCAAAATCCTTTAAAAAAAGAACTTTAGTGCCAAAATCCGTAAAAATAATATAGCCCCAAAATCCGTAAAAAACTGTATTTTTAGCGTCAGAAGCGAGAGAACTTTATTAGCGCAAAAATCTGTAAAGAAAAGTATTTTAGTGGCAAAATCCGTAAAAACGGATTCTTGCACCAAAATCCGTAAAAAATGTATTTTTCGCGTCAGATGCGAGAGAACTTTATTAGCGCCAAAATATGTTAAGAAAAGGATTTTAGTGCCAAAATCCATAAAAAAAGGATTCTGGCACCAAAATCTGTAAAAAAACGTATTTTTAGCGTCAGAAGCGAGATTATTAGCGCCAAAATCTTTTAAAAAAAATATTTTAGCGCCAAAATCAGTAAAAAAAAGTATTTTTAGCGTCAGAAGTGAGATAACTTTATTAGCACCAAAATATGTTAAGAGAAGGATTTTAGCACTAAAAAAAACGGATTCTGGCGGCAAAATCCATAAAAAAAAGTATTTTTAGCGTCAGAAGCGAAAGAACTTATTTAGCGCCAAAATCCGTATAAAAACATATTTTTAGCGTCTGAAGCGAGATAACTTTATTAGCGCCAAAATATGTTAAGAAAAGGATTTTACTACCAAAATCTGTAAAAAAACGGATTCGCGTCAGAAGCGAGAGAACTTTATTAGCGGCAAAATCTGTAAAAAAAAATATATCGGCGCCAAAATCTGTAAAAAAAAATAATTTTTAGCATCAGAAGCAAGGTAACTTTATTAGCGCCAAAATATGTTAAGAGAAGGACGCGAAAACGTGCCAAAAGATGTCCAACGCTTTACATAGACTCCTGTAGTAAAATTTCTGCCCTGCTCTGGCGTTATTTAGAACATGTTGCAAAAGACGACCAGTAAAAAAAACTAGCAGAAAAAGAAACTCAGTGGAGACAGAAGGACGTTTTTTACAATAGAAGTCTATGGGAGCACTTTTCAGTCATTTTTCCAGCGTTTTTAAAAAACGAAAAATGCTGAAAAAACTGAAGTTTTTCTGTGTAGTGTAGACATAGCCTTTAGGTACTTTTGTTGTATGGGGAACTACTTTTGTTTGGAGTAGTATTTGCTTTGCCTTATTATTTTGGGTGACACTATCTATCTGGCACTATTATTTTGATGTCACAACCTATGTAACACTATTACTTATTTATGAAGCAAGTTAGTAATGTTGCAGCAACAAGTTTAGCACTGAAGGTAGCATAGTTTCATAGTTTGTAAGGCCGAAAAAAGACAAGACGTCCATCCAGTTCAGCCTGTTGTGCTAAGTTGTTGATCCAGAGGAAGGCAAAAAACCCCAATGAGTTAGAAGCCAATTGTCCTCATTTTGGGGAAAAAATTCCTTCCCGACTCCAATCTGGCACTCGGAAAATCCCTGGATCAATGACCCCTCTCCAGAATCCTAGACACTATAACTTGTTATATTATTACTCTCCAGAAATGCATCCAAACCCTTTTTGAACTCTGTTAGTGAATTCAACATGACACGTTCATCTGGCATAGAGTTCCACAGTCTCATTGCTCTTACAGTAAAGAATCCCTTTCTATGTTTTTTGTAAAACTTTCGTTCCTCAAGACGTAGAGGATGCCCCCTTGTTCTAGATACACCCCTGGGTATAAAAAAATTTCTTGGGAGAGATCTCTATATTGACCTTTGATGTATTTAAACATATTTTTATGTCCCCCCGAAGCCGTCTTTTTCTCTAAACTAAATAAACCCCAATCTTGCTAATCTTTCTGGGTATTGTAGTCCACCCAGTCCTTTGTACCTGTTCAAGCTCTACAATGTCTTTCCTGTGCACTGGTGCCCAAAACAGTACACAATATTCCATGTGTGGTCTAACCAGTGACTTGTATAATGGGAGAATATTGTTCTCATCATGTGCCTCTATGCCCCTTTTTTTGCACCCCATGATCCTATTTGCCTTGGCTGCTGCTGTCTGACACTGGCTGCTACAATTAAGTTTACTGTCCACCAGGATTCCCAAGTCCTTCCCCCAGGTTTCACTTTTACCCAGTTTTTTTTTTCCATTTAACATGTAATCATGTAATGGATTTTTCCTCCCCATGTGCATAACCTTGCATTTATCAGTGTTAAACCTCATCTTCCCCCTTCTCTGCCCAGCCTCCAACTTATCCAGATCCCTTTGTAATAAACACATTATCCCTATTGTGTTGATATACTTTACAGAGCTTTGTATCGCCCTGCAAAGATCGATATTCTACTGTGAAATTTTCCTGTGTAAGTTTCATTAATAAAAAATGTTAAAGAGGATTTAGTGCCCAAATACTGACCCTTGTGGTACCCCACTAGTAACAGCAATCCAGTCAGAGTATGTACCGTTAATTTACATCCTTTGTTTTCTATCAGTGAGCCAGTTGCTTACCCATTTTTGCACACATTTTCCCCAGTCCAAGCATTCTCATTTTATTTACCAACCTTTTATTGTGGCACCGTATCAAATGCTTTAGAAAAATCTAGATATATGACTCCAGTGCCTCACCCCGATCCAGTCTAGCACTGACTTCCTCATAGAAGCTAATGAAGATTTAGTTTGACAGGACCAATCCTTCAAAAACCCATGCTGGAAACGGCGTTATACATTTATTTTCAGTGAGATACTCCAGGATAGCATCTCTGAGAAAACCTTTATACATTTTACCTACAACAGAGGGCAAAACTTTTCCGGGGCCTATAGTTTCCTGGATCACTTTTTGACTCCTTTTTGAATATTGGGACCACATTTGCTATGCACCCAAACCTTTGGGACATACCCGGTTATTAGACAGTCCCATAATATTAAGAATAGGGGCCTATCTATGACATCAAATTAACTCCCTTAGGACACGTGGGTGTTGCCATCTGGACCTGGGGATTTGTCTATTTTAATCTTCTTGAGACGGAGCTGCACTTCTTCCTGGGTTAGACAAGAAACTTTCTAAGTTGGAATTTACCTTTATCCCTCTGTTCAACAGAAGTTCATCCTCGTAAATACAGTGGAGAAAAAAGTGTTTTTAAAAGGTTTGCTTTTTTCCTCATCGCCCCTACTGCTCTCCCTCAGTATTTTTCAAATGGCCAACATTTTCTGTTTTAATCTTTTTACTATTTATATAGTTAAAAATATTTTGGGGTTAGTGTTACTTTCTATAGCAATACGTCTTTCCGTCTCCAGCTTTGCTTCCTTTATCTTTATATTACACACTTTATTTTTTTTCCCTATAGCTTCTTAGTGCCTCTTCACTGCCCTCCTGTTTTAGTAGGGGAAACGCTTTCTTTTTGTTTTTTATTGCCTCTTTTACATCCCTGTTGATCCAAATTGGGTTTTTCCTGTTTCTAATTATTTTTTTTACCATAAGGTAATGTACCTCTCACAGTGGTAGCCCAGATGTTTTTTAAAAATATCCCATTTATTATTTGTTCTGCCAAAATTTAAACACATTGTCCCAGTCAATACAGTTTAGGGCCTCCCTAAGCAGAATAAAATTAGCCTTCCTAAAATTCTGTGTTTTTGTGGCATTGGGGAAAAGGTGGGAAGGGTGCCAGAAAAGTAAGGAGCCAAACTATAGACTTCAAACTCTGTGAGAGAAACAATGACTAGATTAATCGCCATGGCAGTCTGGACTAAAGGAAGAAATAAAATAGAAAGCCAAAATCTCCAAACGCAGAAGACGTCAGCTGTGAGTCACAATTTTCTCATTAATGTGTCTAAAAACTGATTACAAATAGTTTAATTGTTTTTATAATTATTTTTGTAGAACAATAAGGTTCAGAATTTGAAGCACCAGTCATGAAACTTTGCACCTCACCCACAGCCCTTTAGTGTATGATCAGTTTAAAAAGCTGCCACATTTTATTGAAACCATAGTTTTTTAACACTAGGGGCGACATGTATGAAAGGGTTTTTCACCCTTTTTCTGGCGTACAATGTTCGTAAGACTCAACACTTTCAAATGCGCCTAACATGAAAGGGTGTTCTGGGGGCATTATGGAGGTGTGTTGCACTACATTTGTAAGATGTATGAATGTGGTTCGGCAAAACTAGGCGCATTACTGCTCCAACAGGCAGACCTATTTCAATGTGGTTTGCCTGAGCCTGAGGAGTCGAAGTGAAGCTAGATTTGATGTAAGGGGCAAAAATGTTCAAATTATTCTCAACTTACACCAGTACATTAATAAAAATTAATTTATTATAATTATCAAGCTTTCTAAAAATTTAATTATTTAAATTTAATGAAAAATTTGATCATATAAAATTAATATAAAAAATTTTCAATATCCCTAATATAGAAATTTTATTCTATATAAATGTAGTTTAATAAATTCATATAAAATTATTAATTTTACATTATCTAATACACTGATTATGTTGTTCACGATATTTTATATTTTACATTTTTTACTACATTAAATTGAAATGTTTTTTGGAGCTCTCAACCTTTATTCCTCTAATACTCGACATAGTGCCATGCACTGCACAGGTTTTTGACTGGAACCTGTGGTCCTACAAGCAGGATCTGTACAATAGTTTACTATGTCCACTGATCAGGCTTTCTTATATGTTTTTTCTCATTATTTCCAGATTCCTCTCTATATCCTTATACATAGTTATTGTTCATTGAGCAGAGTTATTTCCTGCATTCACGTGAGTTCTGCCGTCTTGGCTTTTCGACAATGGCTGGACTAATAGTAGATGTTTATTTTAAAACGTTATTTTCTTTAATAAAGCTCATTACCCCATTTATCGACATTAGAGTATCCATACGTCCAGGTCGTCATTGGGGGTTCACGACACTGGAAAGTATGGATACGTCCATGAGGTAACGCGCGTAACTCTATAAAGCAGAGTATCGCACCTGCCGATCACGCGAGGGGGTGTCAGCTGTTTTATTTTCAGTGACAGTTCAACTGCGTAGGCGTGAAAACCCGGATCGCTCCGGTGGGGTGGGCGTTAACCTCTTAATTATCGCGACGATCGGGTCGACATTTAAAATAAGAGAGAGGCAGGAGGAGATTCGCTCCTCTGCGTCTCTGCTCGCCGCAGCAGCGCACGGATCCGCACGAGCTCCGTGCAGTCCTGCGCCTCTGACAGACAGCACCGGTAATGCGCAGTGTATGCCTTCGGGTGGTACTGTGACATACACGTTGCCCGGCCGTTGCCTGTGCCTGGCCCGGATCGTAACTGACCAGTTACCAGATGAAACCAGTCTTAGAACAAGCTATGCACCTGATTCCTAATTGAATGAGAGTATCTAAGATCTCTCATTCAAATCCCCTATGGGAAAAGTTAAATTAACAAAATGTGAATAAGAAGTGTAAAAAGAAAAAAAAAAAGATGAAAAAACAATGTATAAAAAAAACACACGAAAATAAATAAAAATTCGTTATCACCGCCTCATTTTACCCCTTTACAAAACGCCAATTGGCCAAAAAAAGATCATAAATAATTAAAGTACCCATATTTTGGTATCGTCCGCAGTGCGTAACGACCTTGACACTATTAAAATCTTACATGTTATCTATAACCGTAACGGTGAACGGCGTTAAAAAAAATAATAAAAACAATATCATAGAAATTAGATTATGGTTCAATCCCCGCAGCACATATAGATGGAATAGAATAAGCGATCAAAAACTCCTAGAAAACGCCCCAAAGTTGTTCAATTACATACGTACAGCTTCATCCCGCAAAATAAAAAGTCTTACACTGCTCTGTCTACGGGAAAAATAAAAAATGTATAGCTCTCAGAAACGATAGCGATGCATTAAATATTGTTTTTTACACACTAAAAACTTTTGTTCTTTTTTTTTCTAATGTGCTTCAACATAAAAAAAACTATATAAATAGGGTAATCGCCATATCGTAGCGACCAATAAGAGTAAAGTAATTTATCAGGATAACGCATCCACGGTGAGCATGTTAAAAAATAAAAATAAATAAACCACTACTTAGGATTGAGTATTTTCTTCACACCCCTGGCCACTCTCAAAAATGGTTTAAAAGCGATCAAATAGCCTTGTCCCCCACAAAATGATTCTAATAAAAACGTTCAAATCTCATTCGCAAAAAAACATGTCCTTCACAGCTGCAAGCACAGAAAAATTTAAAACAGTTATAGGCTATCATGGACTTTGGCGATGCAAAATCGTATTTTCCCTGTCTGTATAAAAGATGTTTTTATTGTATAAAAGCAGTTAAAACATAAAAAAATATACAAACATTGTGGTTCGGTGTAATCGTTAGCTTGACCTGCTGAGTAAGCTACCATGTCATATATACTGTACAGTGACCGGCTCCATAAAAATAAAAATCAAAAAAACCCCCAACACTACCAAGATTGCATGTATTTGTTCAAACACATTCTCAGAAAAAAACCTTATCATATGAACCCCATCAATAACGGGTCACCAATAAAAACTTCAACTCCATTCCGCAAAAAACTAAGACACTATAACACAAGCTCTGCACAAAGCAAAATAAAAATAGTTATGGCTGTCGAATAGGACATACATAAAAACGGCACTTTGTTAATAGACAGTATTTTAATGTGTAAAAGTATAATAAAACCAGAAAAAACTTATTAAAATCTATAATTCATTGTAATTGTACCGACCACAACATTTGTAATGTTACTCTAATCATGTACTCTGCACGGCGAAATGCTGTAAATTGTGAAACTCAAAAAATCAATGGAGAACCGAACTGCGTTTTCCCCCCCCATTTTTATTGCCACATATGCTAAAAAAAATCTATCTGGAAAAACTCCTGTGCATCCAAAAATGCACAGTACACCCTAGATGAGATCCCTGATGGTGTGTTGATTACAACAATGGGGCGACTTTGAAAGTTTCGTCCTGTTCTGCATACTTAGGGGGCTTTGCATAATGCGACATGGCCCATCCAAATCTGCGTCCCAAAGCCAAATAGCCGCTCCCTCCCTTATACGCCCTGCAGGCGACCAAAACACAGCAGTTTTATCCCAACATTGTAGGGTCATTGCCGAACTTGGGAAGAATTGCTTAACAATTGTTTTAGGGTTTCTTTTTTCCTGGATTTCCTTGTATATATGTAACTATTTTAAGCTAAATTGCTGATTGTTGAAAAAAGTTTTTTTTTTCAAAATTTTCACAGCCTGTTATGCTAAAAATTAATTTGTGAATCACTGTAGGGTCATATTTACTCACACAATTGCTCAACCCTGGATATATTCATTAAGGGGTGTTGTTTCTAATATGCGGTCCCTCATTTAGGGGTGTTTATTAAGTCTTAGCATTCACTTAGGGTGTTCCCCAAACTGAAGAAATGGCGCCAAATAAAATGTATTGAAATGAGACCCCAGAGTTTTTTAGTAGGTGATGCCTCCTATTCTGGCGGCTTATGGCTGCTGAGCCATATAATGCACTAGGGCCTAATTAAGGGATATCTCTAAAACGAGGCAAGGAATCTGGGGGGAATTGATTTTTTATGTGTGCTCTTTACCTAGGTCATCTATTTTACCGTGATTCCAGTGAATAATGGTAAATATTGAAAAATCTGCAAAAAACAGTGAAATTTTTTGAGAAATTTACACCCTCTCCACTTTGCTTTTAATTTGTGAAATTTCTGAAGGGTTATCAAAAAATTCTCTAAATAGTGGTTGTAAATACTGATTAAGGGGTCTAGTTTCGCAGATTGGTCTCTTTTGGGGGGTATCTACCACTGCAGCACCTCTTAAGAAACGTCAGAACTGGGAGTGGCCCTAAACAAAAATATGGTATATGGACTAAATTTTCTTGAAAAGTGAGATAATATTACTACTAAATTCTCTAAGTCACTTAATGTAGTAAATTAAAAAAAAAGGACATTTATATAATATGATGGCAACATTTAGTGGACATATGGTAGGTGATAGTTATAATACTATTTTGTGGTATGAATAATTATCTGTCTTCGCACGCAGAAATTTTGCAACTTTCAAAATGTATTATTTTTCTACATTTTCATGAAAATTTCTGATATTTTTCTCAAACAAACAAGGATTGTATGGATAATATAATTTCTTATCTATAAATTAAACACAATGTGTCTCGAGAAAAAAATCTCTGTGGCTGAAATCACATGAAAAGGTAAACGATTCGACTGTCTCAAAAAGGATATTCTCACAATTAAAATTGAACACATGGTCAGATTTCAAAAATAGGGCTGTGTCAGAAGGTCAATAACAGGCCTGGGTCCCCCCTTCCTTAATGGGTTAAAATAACCATCATCACTTATTACATGTGCAGCAATATGGGTACATAGTTACAATTTGCCGCGATGGCACCAACCTTACTTGAAGGTAGTACGGGATCACAATGTTACAGCGGTAAGATGAACCGATGCGTTTCGGCTATAAGCTTAATCTGTGGTTCCTCGATGGGTACTGTTTACATGGTCTGCTTTTATAGGAAAAACCGGAACTGCACGTCACGGTCTCCATCAAAATAGTTAAGACCCATGCCATGTCCATGTTCGATATTAAACAGTACCGTTCACATATATCCGATTTCAAAATTAGATACAACAACACTTTACTATACATTAAAATAACTAAAAAGTCAGTTACCTACAGTTCTACGCAGATCTACGTATATGGATATTATAATTGCAGTTTTAATAATAGTAAAGCAAGTCATATTTGATGTTTAAAACTTCTGGCTGTCTTGTGCAAAGATAGAAAATCCATCTTGCTTCACGGCTCAGGACTAAATACCGAACACTTCCACCCCTAGTTGGTATAAATACCCTTTCTATTCCCACCCATCTAAAAGATGTTGTGTCACCTGCATGCTTTTCTAAAAAATGTCTTGATACTGACGCATCATATTATGCTCCATTATGGTTTTCACCGTGCCTCAGGATAGATGCCATTCTTATTCTACACTTTGAATGAGTTGTATTACACTCACCAATATTGTACACGGCTAGATAATTGCATGAGATTAAAATCTATGGGCATTTTTTGTGTTACAATTAATGTTACTGTTTAACGTTGTATTTTCTGACTTGTACGTCATGACGTAATTGTATCCCATGTTGTTGTATAGTCGGGCAAGGCTTAAACAGTGGAATGTCCCCGCATTTAAAATAAACATACTTTATGTGTGATAGCCAAGTAGTCATGTTTCTTGTTCTCACTCATTATAACAACTTGGTGAGATATAATGGAACGTATGTTGGACGCTATGGTGGCTATCAAATTGATAATACAGATGTATCTTATGACAGTCTATAATGTTCTCCTGAGGTTTTAAATAGAATGCAACATTGGCAAAAATTTTTTGACAATGTTGCATATGTTTTTGTATTGTGCTTACTGATGTCTATGAAATCCGAGCACTAGCTGATACTAATTAAACCTCGAACATAAGTTCAATCGCAGGTGTTCTGTGAATACTATTAGCACCTTGGGACACATCAAACAGAGAGACTACAAAAAGCAGCTACTTTTATTCAACAGCGATATGAGCACAACCACTGAATGTGTAAATAGTAACAACAAAACCACTTTCTTCAAATTAGAAACGTTGAAACGAAAGGAAATTAATATGTGGTGGGATCACACTACACTCAGCACTTATTTAAGCAAGCAGATGATTCCTCGTGGTCTGCGGATACGAAATAAAATGTCACATCAGCCTACCCAGAAGAGTTTACAAAGGAATGGCGGAACATATTATCCCAATGTTATTTAAAACTAAATGAACTTATTGTTACAATATGAAAGCAAAATCTAGTGTTTAAAAAAAGAATTTGAAGACGATAGATTCAAAGTTTGCGCGTGTCTTACTATTATAGAGGAATATAAGAAACATACAAAAATGTTAACCAATAATATTCAAAAATTAGAAGAGGCTGTCATGCAAATGAAAAAATCTAAATTTGATCGGGATCAGAGAGACTATGACAGATGTGAGGTCTATGAATGGATAACTAATAGATACACTCCAAGATCTATTCTAAAATGACAGAATTTTTCCCAAAATCGAGAACCAGATAAACATGTCAATTTTTCGGACATTGATACATCAATGGAACAGTCATCCTCGTCCACTATGGATGAATATCTCGATATTGCTAGACCTTCCAGCAGTGGAGATAATTCAATAACTAACACAAGGATGAACACCAGTTCATACCAGCAAAATCCACAGCCTTTTTTAAAGTTGTAATATAGGGCAGGAATGAAAGCCATAAGAGGAGGGAAACGGGGAGTAATTACAGAAAAGCATCGCGAAGCTCGACGGAGGAGCCCTGGTATTGAATCTTATTCAGCATTAATTTCTGTTCAGAGAAACAGGAAATTAAATTGCTCTCAAAGGCTTTAATTTATTCTCCAATACAAGGAAAATGATAGTTTGCAGGCTTTTGCGTAGATATCAATAATTTTACACCGATTATGATCTGTAAAAGATATCAATTTTTTGCCAGGCACAATATCAAAAGTTGTTGACAGAATCACAAAACAGAACAAGAGAAATATTGTCATCAAACAATAGAATCGCCAGAACTTGAAACATGTAATAACACCAATGAATCTCTGTGAAACTCAGTGCATTATCGGAGTTAAGCTCTCATTTCGAGGGCGGGAGGAGATTTTTTCTATTGCCTATGTTATTTGTGTGAGAGCAACTAATTCCACCACTTCATATCCAATCCAATCTAGACCCGAGATTTTAGATACCTTCAAGAACTGATTGGAAAAAGATACACTCTAGTGGATTTAGCAGTAACACACAAGGGAAATGGGGCATAAACATAAATACATTAATTTAAATACATCAGATCAGGAAGCTCTCTCCAATTAAAAAAGGAAAATCCATAGTTGTAAAATGGCTGACAAGGGAAGGGGCCGGTGGTGGTCCTGGGGATTCAGGCCACTATGAAAATTTTAATTTTTTTACAAGTTTCCAAACATACTGGGTACTGTGTCAGGACCCCACCGCATCTCTTTCAAACTCAAAATCAAGAAACCTGTTGCGCCTGACGATGGTATCTAGCTTGGGGAGTCATATACAGAGAAAAACAGCAGAAGCATTGTGATGTTGAACAACTGTTACCCCAATTATACACTTGATACCAAAGTATCTAACGGGCACCTTTTACCCCCCACCAATACGATCACATAGTAGTCAGGTGATAGGGTCTTACAGTGAGAAATTGGGGGCTTGAGTGGCATGACACCAAATCAGGGCATTCAACATACTGTAGAACTGATAGAACTGGGAAGTCTCAGACACATATGGACTCACTCTATGTGTTGGTTACTGACGTCTATCCCTCCATCCTCAACACGATCTGCCTTGGAGGGCGCTTTGAAATGGTTTCTTCATAAATTCTGCCATTTATGAACCTCTAAAACATTAGTGAATTATATCATTATGGTATGTAGAATTTTCTCCTCACACACACTTTTTTTCATTTGATGGCCGTCTTTCTTTCTGCTATTAAAGGTTCTCACTATGGTTGAGCAAAGTTTTCCCCTTCCCTCGCATAACTCAATGTACATGGGGTAGTGGGAAAGAGGATTTTTCTTATTGTCTATCATAACATCTTTGCTTCCTCACATAACAGGTTGGTACGAGACCGTTATATAGACGACCTCCTCCTGGTATGGGCGAAAGGCCCAGGTTATCACTATTCTTAAATTTACGGTTTACATAAATAAATAATGATTATGAACCTTCGATTCACATCTCTGTCACAACTTATCTTAACCCATCAATTTTTTGGAAATTAGTTTAGTGGGATTTACCAGAAAAATTTATTATAGGTCAAACTCTCATTAAACCAAACATCGCAAAATTCAATTCTAATGCAACCTAGAGTCACACAGAACAAATGATTACTAATATCTCCCACAGGCAAGAATTGATTAGGATCATAAGAAAACTGCAGTAGAATGCAAGCAATACTTGTGTCCAACAAGAATCAAGACACTAGCTAGGTTTTAAAAACAAAGAGGATATCCAGACAGGTATTAAGAGTCTGGATAGTCTTATTAAAAGAGAAAACACAGAATTAAAACAAAGATGTTTGAAGGTGTAATTTTAGTACAACATATCTCACCACTATACAAAAAACATATGCAACAATGTCAATTTTTTTTTGCACCAAATGCTGCGTTCCCATGGTTACAAACTCAGAGTATTATTTATAAGGGTTATCAGATTTGTAGCCACCAGAGATATCCAATATCGGTTCCATTATATCACCAAAGCTGTTTATATGGATCGTGAGAAGGAAGAATCTAAAAACGCTACTTGGCTCACACATAGGGTTTTTTAAATGCGGACATATCGACTTGTTTAGCCTCTGCCACTATACAACAAACAGGGGGATAAATTTACGTCCATTACGTTACAAGCAGAATATACAACGTGAAAACAGACTCAAATTAATTGTAACACAAAAAAGCCATATATTTAATCTCATGCCACATATAGCCGTCGTACAATTCTGTGGGTTGTACTCTTACATACTCATCAAGTGAGAATAAGACGCATCTATCTGATGCAAGGAAATCAGTTATGGCAGCATATATATGGTGGTGGCAAGTGTTCGGGATGTGTCCTGAGACGTGAAGCTATGATGGGATTTTCTATACTTTGCACAAGACAGGCCAGAGGTTCAACATCACAATATGACTTGCTTTACTATTATTTAAACTTGCTTATTATAACTATCCATTTACGTAGATCTGTGTAGAACTTGTTGTTAACTGTACTTTTATGTTATTTTTAATGTATGTAGTGTTTGTATCTTTTTTGATACTTCGATATATCGGGAACGCGATGTTATATCGAAATGACATGAAAGGGTTAAACTTTTGGTAGACCGTGACGTGCAGTCCGGTTTGCTATATAAAGCAAGCCCAGTAAACTGTACACATGAGACCTGGATTTAAGACTTATAGACGAAACAAGTCGGTCAGCTTAACTTGTATGTGATTCCCGTACTACCTTCATCGTAGGTGGTGCCACTAGCGTAAAGTTTGTAAAACTATGTACCCATATGCTGCACATAATGAATAATGAGTTATGTTTTTAATGGGAGCTGTTATTAAAGAAATAAGTTTTATATACATCTATGTGGAGTCCTTGTTGAGCGAAAACAACAAGACGCTGAAATCTCGTGGATTGCTGGGATTATACGCCTGCTAAAGAATTAATTACCGGTGCGGAGTCTCCGGATCTGCACGTGACATCCTTTATTTGAACACCTAGCAGTCATTTTGGTAAGCTGAAAGCATTTTTTGTGTTGGTGCTTAATACAAGTTAGGTGCATTTACTTATGTGCCTAAGTTCCGTAAGGCGCCTAACTACTTAGGTGAGGTGCGTCGAACATTTTACACACCATTATGAATGCTACATAAACAATTTCATAACTTCTGGCGCATGTATACACTAGAAATGTGACTCGATATTCATCTAGACGTGCCTTCCTTCATACATTGTTCGCTCCCTAAGGTCCTTTGCAAGCGTGGTAAAAAAACACTCTGCATTCTATAAACTAAAAAGAGAAAGATATCCAACACAAAGAGTGATTGTTAAAAAACCAAAACAAACTGAAGTTTAATATTTTCTTAAAACTTACATAAACCATAGGACTTCTGGAACAAGTTTTAAGGACCACTTTTCTCACATTGGACACTAGGCGTTACTAGAGAAAGGCGAACATTACTGCCTTCCTCCCTCCTGTCCACAAACATTAACACTGTATTCCTCCTCTCAAATCTTAGTCTATAGTTATATTTAATACAAGGAGCAATTGCCTTCACCATTAGAGATGGGCGAATTTCTCAAGAAAATTCGGTTCGCCGGTAGTTCGCAGGAATTTTCAACAAATTTAGTTTCGAACCCCAATAAATTTGCGACGAATGCCGTTAAAAAAACAGCTATTTCTGGTGCAGAGAGCCTGAAGGGTGGCTGGGTCAGAACATTGTGCCATGCTAAATATGCAGAGGGAGCTTGGTTTGGTCTTTACGAGTGGTTGACAATGCTGTGTTTTAGTGAGGACTCGCACTTCACTGCCGCGCTCTTTAGAATCGCTTCACTCATAAAATTCCCTGGGCACATTACGGCGGGCAAAACCTGACCAAAAAAAATGAAGCGGGAATGCAGCCTGATTGTCTTGGCAGTGCAAGCCTGGGAAAAAAAAACTAGCTGCAGGGCTAAGACCTCCATGACGATAGGTCAAAGAACACAGTAGTAGGTTAGCTGGGAGCCGGCCACAGGTCTCAGCACCAGTAAGGGGACGTACACAGCGGGGGGTCACTACATGAGGACAGAGCTCTTTAACAGTCTCAGAATATGAACAGAACCTGTTCTGTTAAACGCTGATACATGCAGAGCAGGGCGTCTTACCTTTGGGCTGGGCTTAGCACCTTTGGCACTGGTACCGGGGGCCAATGCGGAAGGGGGTTCCGCGTTTCTGGAGTCGTATAAGAAACAAGCTTGTCATCTTTCACTTAACAAAAGAGGCTTATCCGTTTTGCTTCACCTCCGCCTTGCAGCCGGGCAGAAACCTGGAGCTGGACAATGACAAGCAGGAGCACTCGGAGTTTCTCCACCGCACGCGGAAATTGTAAATAACAAACTTCTTCACTTCCTCCCCTCATCACGTCTCCCACTCTACCCCCTCACCTCACGGCTGGCCCCCAGAGACTCGCTGTGGCTGCACAGACAGTCCGACTTCTATCAAATGCAGCCCTCCTCTGGATTGGGAAACTTCCCACGAAGGTACAGGGGCTTTATGGAGGCAGTGACATGGTCAGGATAAGATGACCAATTTGCTGTATCATTACAACTATCATCTTGTGGTCCAAGCAATTCTGTGCCCCAGGCCATACAGCAACTCATAAATTCAATTGACTGCCTGCAGGGCCTGGGACACAGGATGGCTGACTACTTAATGTTTGTTATAGGATATAGAATGTACTCAGCCGTCCTGTACCCATTAGATTTCTCCACAGTGATGTTGCAATTCTTACAGCAATGGTTTGTTAGCTATGGATTAACACAATCCTAATCACAGATTGGGATTTAAAAAAAATATAATAGGAGATGTGGGAGCGGCAGTGGCACCATGAACCTTAATTGGTGGGTGATCGTCCCCAGTTAGGGGATTCTGGTCTGCTGTTTATATAGTGACCAAGGAATTAACAGAATATCAAGTCCCATGAAACCCAGGAGGCTCTGCTGCTTTACATTGTTTGACATGCCTTAATAGGTTCAATGAAATCCCTCCTCCTGTTACTTGTTACAGGCTGCCTCTAAATCTATTATTCCGCGAAAGTGGAATTCTCCACGCCGCCCCCTCGATAGGAAGGAATGGTATGCAGAGATTGATTCTATGCAAAGAATGGCAGGAGCTCTGATTTCTCTAGTGATGATCAATTGCTCAGGTGCCAGAGTTACCTGGTTTCAATGGTACCACTTTTATGTCACTAACAGTTATATCTCTCATATTAGTAAATTGATGCCGCGCATTTTCTCTGATCTGATATTGGATGGGTCTTGTCATGGGGTTCGTTCCTGGATTTAGAGGACCAGCGGGGGGAGGGGGGGGACAATGTGTGGCTAGCAGTAAAGTCCTGAGACCTGGCTCAGGGCATGGGATAGTCCTTGTATTTCCTCCTTTCTCCCTTTATTCCCTCTTCTCTTCCCATTCCCCTTTTTGTTGCCTGTATGGTCTTCCGTGTTCTGTGTAGTGTGTTATTTGTTCTATGTAACTGTAGGTCATTTATTGTTCTTCCAGTTGTGGGATTTGGTGTTGTACACATTGCGCAATATGTTAGATCATAATGAGAAGTTAATGTACACTTGTTTAGTTTCATTATCTGATTTTGATTACTTGTTTTGGTTTTGATATGACATTTATGATACACTTGCATTTTACTGGTGCGGAAATCCGCAACATCTGTTATTTTACTTTTTGCTGATATTTGTAATATTCATTTTCGTGAATAAAATACGTTTTTTGAATGTGAAAAAATAAACAAAATAAATAAATTGCAATACTTAAATAAAAATCTACACAAACCTCTGATCCCGAATTAAAAAACACTGGTTTCTTAGTACAAGAAAAATCCGACTCGAACCCTTTATAGCCCCTGGTGCTGAAAAGGCCTTAACTGACACAACAAACCATATTGTATTTTGTGCCCCTCTCTGCATTTCAACAGTCAAACTTTTATTTTTTCTATTTTGCAGTTGTATGAGGATGTTTTTATGCTGATAAATTGGTATTTTTGGGTGAGTTGGTTTATGTATACATATAAATTGATGGCAGAATTTTTTGTTTAAAAAATAAATTTTTGCTAGCGATGGAATCATGTGTTTTTGAATTGTTTACCATAATTTTTTACACCATTCAACATTTCACACTAATAACGTATATAGTGAATTCTTACAGATATTTACCGGTGTGTGGATACTCCATATACATGTTCTGGGTGGGTTTTTTCTTGTAATACAATCAACTTTTTAAATATTTTTTTCTACATTTTTGTTTTGTAGTGTTTTATATTCCATTAAGGGTTATAATTATTTTACACTTTTATTTTATTTTTTTTTTTATTTTACCACTTGTGTGTTAATGTTTTGGCACATTCCTTGTATACTACTGTATGCAAATAAATTATACTTTCTGTGTACTAAATACATTACAAAACCTGTATATTAATTCATTATACTCTTCGTATGTGAAATATATTACACTCTGTATATATCCTGATTGCTCTTCATTTCTCTCCTGAAATCACTCCTGGATCGCTAATACATTACAATCATGTATACTCACTTGTGACGGCTAATACATTACACTTCCTGTACGCTAACACATTACATCTTATTTAATACGTGTGCCAACTCTCCTGTTTTGGCGGAACGTGGGGGGGGGGTCCCGCTTAATCTAGGGGGGCACCCCCGCACCTAGGAGGAGTTGGCTATCTACTGCCAGCCAGCTGGCCAGCGGGGGTTATTTGAATGGCCTTGGCGCCTGAGTAGTGTCAGGGACGCTACTCTGGCGCCGACGGGCCGTTTCCTACAGGCAGGTGATGCGGAAGCTCCCCAACCCGCCCGGCTCGAGTCTCACTGTGAAGGGGAGGGAGGGCCGGAGGGATTCGTTCCCTCACTATCTTCTCCCCTCTGTATGGACAGCGCCCCGGCTAGTCTCACTGTTGACGGAGTGTGCAGACACGGCATCGTTCCCCTTTCCCTTTTCCCCCTTTATGTTACAGCGCTAAGTGGTGCGCTGTACATTACAGGATCAGCGGTGCAGGGGGTTGTGACGCGTGACGGCACTCACTCCCCCTGCGACTCTGAGTCGGTGGCCGGGAGATGTACGGAACCTGGCTTTGCTGCTAGGGACGCCTGGTGAGATAAGTGGCTTTTATTTTTTTATTTTTATTAGCTATAGGGGAAGCTCTAACTGGCTACAAAGGGGCGTCTAACTGGCTATAAGGAGGGCAATACCTGGCTACATGGGGGCTACTACCTAGTCCAATGGGGGCACTACCTGGCTATAAGAGGGCTCTACCTGGCTACAATGGGGGCTCTACTGGCTATACGAGGGCACTATCTGTCTACAAATGGGGGCTCTACCTGCCTATTAAGAGGGCTACTACATAGGCTTATCAAAGGGGATCTACTGGTATAAGCGGGCTCTTACATGGCTATAAAGGGGGCTCTACCTGGCTACAAAGGGGGGCGCTTTTATCCTGGCTACAAAGGGGACACACTACCGTCTACAATGAGGGACTACTAAACCTGGCTTCAAAGGGGGCTCTTCTTGGCTACAAAGGGGCCTTACCTGGCTACAAGGGGGCATCTACCTGGGCTGAAGGGGGCATTCTACTTTGGCTTACAAAGGGGATCTACCTGCATGTAAGGGGCACTAACTGGTGTTATATGGGGGCTACTACCTGGCTATAAGGGGCACTACCTGGCTAGTGGGGGCATCTACATGGCTTTATTCAAAGCCGTTTGCAGTTACGGTGGAGTGGGTGTGGCTTTTTGAAGGGGCAGTGGGGACACCAACAACGATGGGCGTGTGTTTGTTCATATGCAATTTTTCTCCCACGGCGAGCCTAGCGCGAACCGCCATCTTCAATTCCTGCTTTTCCACTTTCAAAAGTTGGCAAGTTTGTCTACATATACTAATTACATTAACACTCCTGGATGCTAATACATTTACACTCCTGTATGCTAATATAGTACTAACTCCTGGAGGACTATACGCATTTCACTACTTTTTATACTAATACATTACAATCCTGTATACTCATGTATACTTAATACATTACAGACTCTGTATACTCCTGGATGCTAATACATTACACTCCTATATGCTAATACATTTACACCTCTTATATACTAATACATTACACTCCTGTATGCTTAGATACATTACACTCTTATATAACACTATAGTTACTCTCATGGATGCTAATACTATTACACTCCTGTATACTACTGTACGCTATACATTACATATTATATGCTAATACCATTACAATCTGTTTACATACTTGGTATACCTAATACTTTTCACTCCTGTATACTCCTGGATTGCTAATACATTACACAATCCTGTATGCTAATAACATTTACATGTTTGTTATATCTAATTACATTACATTCACTGTACTCTCCTGTATACTAATACATTACATACTGTTTACTCCTGTTTGCTTTACATTACAACTCCTGTTATGATTAATACATTACACTCCTGACCCTCCACCTATACTCCTGTATGCTGATACATTACACTCCTGGATGATAATACTTTACACTCCTGTAAAACATAAAATGTGTACAAAAAATAGTTAAAAAAAATCTGTTGGTGCGGACATTACATAAAAAAGTACAAATATTCGAGAAATCCACATGGACAGTAATAACTTCGATTTAATTAACCATTTTTTTTTAGTGTATAATTGTGTGAATAGTGTAAAAATTATTTTTAAAAAAATGCAGAAAAAAACATGCTGGAATTAAAAAAAAATAAAGAGAATTATACAACTAGTTTACATGGTAAACCATCCCCCCAAAAATAACAACCTCTCCCGACATAAACGGATACAACTGACAGCTACTGTGTCATTGGATTTTCAGGGTAAAGCTCATAGCATCCAATCAGATGGCCCTAGCATTCTATCAGAGCCATAGTAATTCAAATCAGGAGCCCTAGCAATCAATCAGAAGCTCGTAGCAATCCAATAGAGCTCATGGCAATAATCAGAGCTCAGCTCTCATTCCCCCTACTGCCCTAAGACATTGAAAAGCTAAGCTCTGATTGGTTGCGCAAATGGAAACAAATCGTAATTGTTTAATAGTATTGATATGTTGGTTGGGGGGCCCATGTGCACAGCCCTGCCCAGGGGCCCCATAATGCTTGTTAAGACGGCCTGATGCAGGAGGGCCCCCCCCAAAATGAGTGGGGAGGACAAGGGTGTTGGAGTCATTTTGCGTTGACGTCTCTGATCATTTTGCCCTTCCTTTCATCCGACAGTGGTCGCTTTCAATCAACCACAATAATACCGATAATCTAAGGGCCTGAATAGGTACAACTAAAATCATAACCTTTAATAATGTCCAAGTTAAAAAAAAGGGAATAAACAAATCGTTAATGAAGCCCCTACTATCTATCTATAAATAAGCAGCGGGAGACAGCCTTGAGAAAAGGGCGACCCCACTCATAGGATCCCTTAATAGAAAACCCTATACCGTACCCTACGACCTCTATACTACCATAACCAAAAACAACAATAAAATACAAACCATACAAGATACGGTACAGTGAGATACACAATACCACAACCTGTCCTCAACGAGTTTCCCCCCACTGATGCAGGTGGGTTCATCAGGCAACAGTGAACGTGGGGACCATAAATTTACAATTATGGATAGTTAAGGGTACTTATATGGATAATAGAGACAGGTAATATAATATACAAAAATGTATTTACGTTCCTTGATACTGGACTTGTGGACGACTAGGAGTGATATCTCAGTAGAAACCAAGGGTCCCAGAGATGAGGGAAAGATAGAGCACCTGTTCCTGCCTGCTGGACTAAGATGACGCCCCCAGGCAGGATATTGTTAGTGACAAGATTAAATACCTCCACAGTGAGCGCCAAATCTCCCGCTGCGTGCGTCAGACGAAACAATGTTGTTTGATCAATAAAGTTGGGACGTTCAGTCAGTGGAACGCACATACCCAACAACAACCGGAAGTGAGCTCAAATGACGACTCAATACCTCCGCGCCGGCGCGGTATCGGCACCACGCACTCTCCGAACGGCGCATGCGCGGCTGAATGGCTGAACCCGGACGGCAGCTCATTACAGCAGCCCGCCGGGACTAACTAACAGAACGCAACACACTAAGACTAGAGAGTCTATGTTGGTTGGCCGTCATTGAAATAAAATGGCCATAGAGAGTAGGCTAATGGGGCTATGTATAACTAATATGGCTGGCAACATAACAATACTATAAGAACACAACTAAGTTATAGGACCCTATTACTAGAGAATGCATGATAACCCAGGAAGTGACACATATATATATATATATATATATATATACATATATATATATATATATATATATATATATATATATACATATATATATATAAATCCACCAATAAGACATGTGAGTAGAGCATGGAACCCATGATAATCAAATTAAATATACACGCAACAATTCATGATAAGAAAAATGTATAAGCAACACCTAGGGATCATATAAATGAAGTGAAAGATAAAGAATCATCGATTCCATATGGTTGAAGCGTCTTTAACCTAAAAATCCAGTTCGCTTCCCTTTGCAAAATCTTCTTCTCAAAATCTCCTCTCCTCGGTGGTGGGTGAACAACCTCAACCACCGAGAAGGTAATTAGCAAAGGGTTTTCCCGATGTTTCAAATTCATATGTTTCGCCAATGGGGTATCGCGGTCATGTTTCACATCACCGATATGTTCAAGAATCCTCCTCCTAACCTCACGAATGGTCTTTCCTACGTACATACGCGGGCAGGGGCAAGTGGCTTGATAGACCACCCCTTTGGTCTTGCAATTGGCATACCCCTGTCAAGGTCATAAAGCGACAATGGATCTCCTGTTCCCACTCCGGTACTCCAAATCAGTGTCTAAGTGCACGGGCCGGCCAATGAAAGAAAGAGTCAGACGCGTTGTTCTGGTCCAATCTTATCCATGCACCCTCTACTTTATCAGCGTGGCACACATAGTTTATTGATGGATGCAGTGGGCGGGGGCCTGCGCAGTGGGACAGTCCATAGGAGGGTTGAGCACAAAGTTCTCTATTGGTTCAAAGTAGTTGCCAGGAAGATGACATTTCTGGTTGTATCAGTCAGTGCTTCTTGGGACATGTAGTCGAAACTCAGTCGCTCAGTTCTTATAAACAAACTTTAGCTTATTGAAACACACATGTACACATATTAGCATTAACCCTCACATTCCCCCCTAAAATGCCAAGCTTTCCCTATACTCAAACTCTAATTTACATAGATTTAGCCTGTGGAGCTGCTCACACCGTGGGGGATGGGGTTGGGGATTTCTTCTGAGGATTCGCAGAGAGCCATTTCTATCAAACAACTCCCTGTCCTTCCTCTCACTAACCTACCTTTCGATGTGAGGTCTCCCGTTCTAACCCTAAATTAATTGATTCATTCTGTGTTTGGCATTTTCCTTTACTTGATATGGGGAATGTCTCTTTTTTGCAAGAGTTTTTTGA
>JAODAL010053697.1:0-25106 GCA_025379985.1 Phyllomedusa bahiana
TATAAAACTCCCGCTCCAAATTAATTTTTTCCCGGCGAGAATGTCTAGGAAAAGAAGCCACACGTGACCGTTTTGCCCATGGGCCCCTTTGCGTGAGGACTGCTCCAACTCCCACTGACGAGGCATCTACTTCAAGCGAGAATGGTTTTGCGAGGTCCGGCCGCGACAGGATAGATGCGGTGGCAAAGGCAGTTTTTAGTTTAGTGAATGCCTCCTCGGCCTCGGAGGGCCAGCTGCGTGGATTAGCATTTTTCTTCGTGATGGCCACAATAGGAGCCATCAGCGTGGAGAAGTGCGGGATGAGCTGCCTGTAATAATTGCAGAAGCCCATGAACCGCTGTATGGCCCGAAGGCCGACTGGGCGTGGCCATTGCA
This sequence comes from Phyllomedusa bahiana, assembly GCA_025379985.1. NCBI lineage: Eukaryota > Metazoa > Chordata > Amphibia > Anura > Hylidae > Phyllomedusa > Phyllomedusa bahiana. Next base: position 376 of record JAODAL010053697.1, read on the forward strand.
ACACGGCCGACAACTTGGCTGAATCCATCTGTAGACCCTGGTCAGAGATGATGTAGCCAAGAAAGGGGAGACTTGTCTTATGAAAGAGGCACTTCTCGAGCTTGGTATACAGACAGTTACTACGTAAATGCCTGAGAACTTGTCGCACATGGGCCTGGTGGGATTCTGGATCAGGTGAAAAGATCAGGATGCCATCCAGATAGACGACCACACAGGTGTAGAGAACATCTCTGAAGATGTCATTGACAAACTCCTGGAAGACTACAGAGTCTGAAGGGCATGACCAGGTACTCGAAGTGCCCATCTTGAGTATTGAAGGCCGTCTTCCATTCGTCTCCCTCACAAATCCGAATCAGGTTGTAGGCTCCTTGTAGGTCCAGTTTGGAGAAAATCTTGGCTCCACAGAGCCGGTCAAAAAGCTCGATAATCAAAGGCAAGGGTATAATTTTTTATGGTGATTTTTGTTGAGAACCCCGGTAATGATACATGGACTAGGGACCCACCCTTTCTTCGTTACGAAAAAAACCCGGCACCAGCCGGAGAGGGGGACTTATGAATAAACCCCTCTGGAGATTCTCCTTGATTGTAGGCGGGACATAGCCAAGGTCTCAGCACAGACAGAGGGTAAACCCGCCCCGTGGGGGAAGTTCCCGGGGGAGAAGGGCAAAGGGCAGTCAAGGGCGAGTGAAGGCAAGTCCCCCCTGCTCTCAGAGAAAATGTCAGCAATACTCTTGATTGGGGCCCGGAAGACCCGCCAAGGCTTAGACGTACTGGGGAAGCGGGAAGCACGGGCGAGGGTGCCAAACCCAAACAGCGAGACTGACATTCTGGCCCCCAACGCAGGACTTCGCCCCTCAGCCATTGAGCACCGGAGCATGGCGCTGCAGCCACGGAAGACCCAGAAGGGTGGACGAGGAAGACCGAGGTAACAGAAAAAGTAGCTCTCCTTTTGAAGTGCCCCCACTTGAAGGAACAGAGGCTCAGTAAAGGTACTGGAAACGCTGAGGATCTCCCCACTGACAGAGGAGAAGGCCAAGGTCTCTCCAGGGACCACGGGGAGATTATTGCTGAGACTCCGCAGGGTTCCCTGTGAGTCAGGTGGCTCTAATCCACTTGCATGGCCTCTTCCCACGGCTTGGCTGGAAGGAGGCAGTGGAGGCCAATAGAAACACCGGCGCAAGACAAGGTAGACGACAGGGTTTGGACCCCGTTTTCATGCTCTTGGCGGAGCTCCTAACGGGCTCTCCCCAAAACGGATATCAATACGGGTTGTCCCGATGGATGAGCTCCTTAACGAAGATGGCCCGGGTTTCCCCGGGGGGGGGAGGACATCCTTAATCTGGCTGGAGAGGCCCTTCTTGAATGTGGCGCACAATGCTGCATCGTTCCAAGCCAACTCCGATGCTAGTGTGCGGAATTGCACGGAATAGTCACCTACAGAGGAGTTCCCTTGCTGCAGGTCCAGTAAGGCGGTCTCGGCAGATGAAGCGCAGGCAGGCTCTACGAAGACACTGCGGAACTCCTGTAGGAATGTCGCAAGATCAGCTGTGACCGGATCGCCTCGGTCCCAGAGAGGAGTTGCCCAGGCCAGGGCTTTTCTGGAGAGGAGACTTACCACGAAGGCCACCTTGGAACTTTCCGATGGGAACTGACCAGCCATAAGTTCCACGTTGAGGGAGCAAGGGTGATGAAGCCCCTGCAGGCCTTTGAGTCCCCATCAAACTTTGTTGACATGGACAACCGGAGTTTAGGACCGACAGACAACCCCGGAGCAGCTGCCACGGGAGGGACCACCGCAGCCGACTGCTGCTGCTGAGTGGTGAGGAACTGCTGCATCATAGTAGACAGCTGGTTAAGGTGCTGCGCTTGCTGCGCGATCTGCTTCGTTTGCTGGGCCACGATGGTCGTGATGTTAGAGACGCTCTGTAGAGGCACCTTGGCAGGATCCATGGCCAGATCTTACTGACACGGTTAGAGGTAGTGGATCCTCTGGACCACCGCAAGCGATAGCGTAAGCCATGCCAGGGAGCGGAATCTAAGTAGGTCCCCATTTTCACCAGAGCCTAGCAGGTCGCTACCCCTGACGTGACTTGCTTGCGGAGGCAGCCGAGGTGTAGCGTGGTACAAAATCGGAAGGCAGGCTCTAGTCAGGGACAGGCAAGAAGGTCAGGGCAGACGGCAAGATTCATGGTCGTGGACAGGCAGGAAGGTCAGGGCAGGCGGCAAGATTTGTGGTCAAGAGACGGACGCAAACGGTACGGTACACGGCTAATCAGAACAAGGCTTCAGGAACGCTTTCTCTATAGGCACAGGGCACTAAAGATCCGGCGAGGTTCCTGGGAAGAGGCAGGCTTAAATAGGGGCAGCAACTGGCAATACCCAATTACCGGTGCGCTGGCCCTTTAAATCTAACACTGCCGGTCGCGCGCGCCGAGGGATGGAGACAGCCGCAGCAGGAGCATGGACGGGTAAGTGGGACTCGGCACCGGCAGGGAGACGAGCGCGCCCGCGACCCGACGTGCGGGACGCGGCGCCGCTCGGCAGTGGGGCAAGAATGCGCCTGCGACCCTGGCCGAGGGTCACAGGGGCATCCGTGACAGTGCTGAACTTTTGTCATGTGACTATGATGTCTCAAAAGATTTTGCACCTCTTTTAGTGTCAGTTTTTAATGCAGTATGGCCATATCTACACAGCACTGGTTTCTGGTCGGATTTAACCAGTATTCCATAGACCGCAATAGAAAATCTGAGCTGTTGTCTACACAGTACGGATATTTTATTGTCGGATTCCTAAACCACCAGCATCCTGTACTGGGCTGACCAAAATTCGAAAACGGACTGTGGTTTCTTGCGCAAACCCATGTGAAAAACCACAGGCTAGGCCACTCCAGGACCTTGAAATGCTTATTATGAAGCCACTCCTTTGTTGCCCTGGTTGTTTGCTTGGGATCATTGTCATGCTAAAAGGCCCAGCCATGTTTCATCTTCAATGCCCTTGCTGATGGAAAGAGGTTTGCACTCAAAATCTCACGATGCATGGCCTCATTCATTCTTTCATGTACATGGATCAGTAGTCCTTGCCTCTTTGCAGAGAAACAGGCCTAAAGCATGATGTTGCCACCCCCATGCTTCACAGTAGGTATGGTGTTCTTTGGATGCAACTCAGCAGATGGTAGCCATTGTTACGTTGGTCCCAGCTCTCTGCAGGTCATTCACCAGATCCCCCCGTGTGGTTCTGGGATTTTTGCTCACCGTTCTTGTGATAATTTTGACCCCATGTGGTGAGATCTTGCGTGGAGTCCCAGATGGAGGGAGATTATCAGTGGTCTTGTATGTCTTCCATTTTCTAATTATTGCTCCCACAGTTGATTTCTTCACACCAAGCTGCTTGCCTATTGCAGATTCAGTCTTCCCAGCCTGGTGCTACAATTTTGTTTCTGCTGTCCTTCAACAGTTTTTTGTTCTTCACCATAGTGGAGTTTGGAGTGTGACTGTTTGAGATTGTGGACAGGTGTCTTTTATACTGATAACAAGTTCAAACAGGTGCCATTACTACAGTACAGTACAGTAATCTGTCAGTTTGAGGATGATACACAGAGGTACTCAGTTGTTTAATGTGCAATAGTCTACACAGGTCCTTCATTACCCTAGACATAAAAGGTGTCGCCTGGTCTGTTAGAATTTCTTTTGGTAAGCCCATTCTGGAAAAGATATGCACTAACTCTCGGGCAATACACTTGGAGGACGTGTTTCTTAGGTGAATGGCCTCAGGATACCTGGTAGATTAATCCAATATGACTAGAATGTACTGGTGACCCCGGGAAGACTTGACCAATGGCCCTACGAGATCCATAGCGATTCTCTCGAATGGCATCTCAATAATGGGTAGAGGAACTAAAGGGCTCCTGAAATGGGACATAGGAGCGGTTAGTTGGCACGTGGGGCAGGACTTACAGAAATGAACAATCTCTTGATGACACCTTGGCCAATAAAACCGTTTCAATACCAGCTCTTACGTTTTCTCCGGCCCCAAGTGCCCCCCTTACACATGACTGTGAGCCATATCCAGTACCATCCTTCTATAGGGGTCGGCACCAACAGTTGTTCCACAATTTCCCCTTGTACCTCTACAACCCGATACAGTAAATCGTTATTTACAGCAAAATGCGGAAACCTTTTCACGGCGTCTGGCTCTTGCGGGACCTCATTTTGTACTGTTACCTGGTCCCATGCATTCTTTAGGGTGAGGTCTCGCAATTGAGCCATTCCAAAGTTCTCACGTGACAACTCCAGGTCCGGTACATTTTGCTCAGAGGCGGATAACTGTTCCTCACCTCCTGCCAATACAGCTAACGGAAAATTATCAGGAACATCCCTGGTCACCCCTACCGCATCATAATGCACATCCTCTGTTAGGGGACCTGGACTGAGGGTTTGGGGACTCACAGCCCTCATAGCGTCACCTTGGGGTTGTGACCAAAGTTTCCAGAACAGTGGGAAGTCCCTTCCCAGGATTAGGGGATGTAACAAGTCTCTTATGACGCCCACCTCATGGCTCAGAGTCCCGCAACCAGTCTCAATTGACACTGTAGCAAGTGGGTAGTGCTTAGTGTCCCCATGAATGCAGACCACCCCCACCAGCTTCTCCGGGGTGACCAAGTCGTGAGGTATGGCGGCTCGTAGGAGGGTGACCAAGCTGCCCGAGTCCAACAGGGTCACCACACTGACCCCATTCACCTGGACATGGCATTCTTGGGGCCTGGGTCTGGCAGGAGCACAGCACTACAGGCAGGGTGAGCAAAAATGGAGAGGCGAAGGGGTGAAAGTACCTTCTCTGGGACCAGCAACCTCTCTCTTCTGGGTGGACCACCCCGACTCAGTCTCCGGTCACAGTTCCCCTGGTCATCGGCGGAGAAAGCTTTGGCGCTTGGCCCCTGGGAACGATCCTCGGACTGTTGGGCCTTATTTTCGGGACCCAGATAGAACTCGGTGGTGGTATACCGCTCCACAAGGGCAATCAGCTGGTCCAGCGTCTTGAGGTCTCCCTGGGCAACCCAACGATGTAGCTCTCGTGGAAGACCACTTGCGTAGCGGTCCATGACGATAAGGTCTACAATGGCGGATGGACTCAGCACCTCAGGTTGCAGCCATGCGCACAAGGTGTAGAATATCAAACAGCTGGGTAGCAGGACGGGCTTATGCTTCTCAAACCGCCAATCAATGGACCTCGAGCCCCCCGCTAGGGTGACTCCCAGCCTGGCCATAATCTCGGTCTTAAGGAGGTCATAGTCCTTGGCTTGCTCTGTAGTGAGGTCAAAGTAGGCCTTCTGCGGTTCCCCAATCAAATAGGGCGCCAGAACTTCCGTCCATATGGCAGCAGGGAGTTTTTCTCTTTCCGCCAGCCTTTCAAACACTGCCAAATACGCCTCCACATCATCATCAAGGGTCATCTTTTGCAAGGCGCACTGTACTGCCTTTTTACTGTGCACGACTCCCAAAACGTCCTCCGTTCTCTGGGCAGAAACATTGTCTCTGAGTGCTGCAATCTGTTCCAGCAACAGACGGTTAGTTTCTTACTGGTTGGCGTTGGCCTGCACCAGGTGCTTGCATAATTCTCCATAGCAGTGGACTAGTTAGGCCGGGCTGTAGCAGCCTTCACCCAGGACATATACAGTTCAAAACAAAAAGGTATAAAGTCTATCAGACGTATGCTGCTGTTACCCTTAGCAACCAGTGCCCGCATCCTCCACCATATGTGGGGATTGGCAGTCACAGAGGCAGGCACAGGTGGGTTGGTTGCAAAGAAAAATTCAGGGTTTTATTTTCAGCAGCAAAGTAAATCAGCAAAAACAAACAGACAGTCTTAATGCAGCAGGCTTATTTCAATCCAGCATCAAAACGGGAACACAAGCACATACGTCACCAAGTATCAGGGGAAAACTTTAGAATGCAGACCCTCTCGGTCGGGTTTGGTGGTCTGTAGCAGGTTCTTTCCTGCTCAGCCCCTCCTGGAGAAATGACTCCCAACACTAATCAGCACCGGGTTGACTCTCTCACCTGGTCTCCTCCTGCACAGGCTTTAAAGGCCTAGGGACACCGGTAAAGCCTGGACCAGAGGGGTGAATGGCCTTCCACACACGCTACAGCCATTCAAAAAAAAAAAACAGCCCATTTAAGCTGCATACCAGCTATACTAAAGTACTAACCTCTAAGTAACCTATAGTTACTTAACTGACTGCTGTCTTTTCCCCCACCAAGGTCCGGTTCTTTAGTGGCCCCACTAGTGTAGTTCTCCTGCTATCTTTCAGACATTTGGAAAGGCCGGGATGCACCACTGGACCGGCCTCCCTGACATCCCTGGAACTACTATTTGCAGCATCCCGCCAGGCACATATCTCCCATCCACTATTTTTCCTGCAGGTTGCTTACACATCACCCCATCTGCCCAAGGCTAGGGGACTGGCACTTGAACCCACCAGACAGTGGAGCCTTGACAAGGCATCAGCATTTATATGATGTTTCCCAGCCCTGTGTTCTACCAGAAATTTTAAGTCCTGCAGTGCCATGAACCATCTTGTCACCCTTGCACTATTACCTTTGGTTCGGTACATCCACTGTCACGGGGCATGATCTGTCACTATCCTGAACCTCCTACCAGCCATATAGTACCGCAAAGACTCCAAAGCCCACTTTATCGAAAGACACTCCCTTTCCACGATTGAATAGTTTCTTTCACAGGATGTAAGTTTCCTACTCAAATATGTAATGAGATGCTCCTCCCCATTCACCTCCTGTGATATGACTGCGCCCAATCCCACTTCTGAGGCGTCCATCTGGAAAATAAATTCTTTTGAAAAGTCCGGTGTTACTAACACTGGCTGGCTACAAAGGGCTTTTTTCAGGGCCTGAAATGATTTTTCTGCCTCTTCAGACCACTGGACCATTACTGCCTTCCTGTCTCTGGTTAGGTCTGTCAGTGGGGCTGCAATGGAGGCGAAGTTTGGCACAAACCTGCGGTAGTAACTGACAATCCCCAGGAACGCCCTCAGCTGTTTTTTAGTAAGGGGTTGTGCCACCTTTGGATTGCCTCTACTTTGTTTATTTGGGGTCTTATTGTGTCCCTACCCCCAATATACCCCAAATATCAGGCTTCCTCTAACCCAATGGCGCATTTCTCAGGGTTAGCTGCAAACCCTGCTTTCCTGAGCGAGTCGAGTACCGCCTGTACCTTACTGAGATGGGATTCCCAATCCGTACTGAAAACCACAATATCGTCCAGGTAGGCAGATGCGTACCTGGTATGGGGTTTTAGGATCTAGTCCATTGCCCTCTGAAATGTAGCTGGGGCCCCTTGTAAGCCGAAAGGCATTCTGGTGTAGTGGAACAGCCCATCTGGAGTGGAGAAGGCAGTTTTCTCCTAGGCCTCTTCTGACTGGGGAATCTGCCAGTAACCTTTAGTAAAGTCCAGTGTTGTAATGTAATTGGCTGACCCCAATCTCTCAATCAATTCATCCACCCGGGGCATCGGAAAGGAATCCCACTTAGAAACTTCATTTAGTCGGCGGAAATCATTGCAGAACCGCCAAGTCCCATTTGGCTTAGGTACCAATACAATGGGGCTAGACCACCCGCTTTTGGACTCTTCAATGACGCCCAGGGCCAACATGTGCCTTACTTCCTCAGAGACTGCTTGTCTCCGTGCTTCCGGAATTCAGTAGGGTTTGATGTGAACTTTTACCCCATTGTCCGTAATTATGTCGTGCTGGACCACATCTGTAATGCTTGGAAGGTCGGTGAAGAGGTCCCTATTACGCTGTAACAACTCCCAGGTCTCCTGCCTTTGATGTTTGGACAAGGCATCCCCTATAACAACCTTCTCAATATCTGGGTGCGCTTCTACTTGGGCCATCAGGGACACCACTAGGGCCTCTCTATCATGTCACGGCTTTATTAAATTTATGTGGTAAAGTTGAAAAGGTTTTCTTTTCCCTGGCTGATGTATTTTATAGTTCACCTCTCCAACTCTCTCTACCACTTCATAAGGACCCTGCCACTTAGCCAAGAACTTACTCTCGACCATGTAAATCAGTACCAGTACGCTATCCCCGGGGTTAAACTGTCTAACCCTAGCGGCCCGATTGTACACTCAGCTCTGTGACTCCTGCGCCCTTCGCAGGTGCTCCTTCACAATGGGAATTACGCAGATGATGCGACCTTGCATCTGGGCCCCGTATTCCACCACACTTTTATAGGGAGTGGCCTCACTTTCCCATGCCTCTTTGGGGATGTCCAGCATACCCCTAGGTTGTCTCCCATACAATAATTCAAACGGGGAGAACCCCGTGGAGGATTGAGGAAAATATCTGATGGAGAATAGAAGGTATGGCAGCAGACAATCCCAGTTCCTCCCATCCTTTTCTACCACCTTTCTCAACATCCGCTTCAAGGTTTTATGAAATATCTCAACTAATCCGTTGGTTTGAGGATGATTCACAGAGGTACTCAGTTGTTTAATGTGCAATAGTCTACACAGGTCCTTCATTACCCTAGACATAAAAGGTGTCGCCTGGTCTGTTAGAATTTCTTTTGGTAAGCCCATTCTAGAGAAGATCTGCACTACCTCTCGGGCAATACACTTGAAGGACGTGTTTCTTAGGGGAATGGCCTCAGGATACCTGGTAGCTTAATCCAATATGACTAGAATGTACTGGTGACCCCGGGAAGACTTGACCAATGGCCCTACGAGATCCATAGCGATTCTCTCGAATGGCACCTCAATAATGGGTAGAGGAACCTAGGGGCTCCTGAAATGGGACATAGGAGCGGTTAGTTGGCACGTGGGGCAGGACTTACAGAAATTAACAATCTCTTGATGACACCTTGGCCAATAAAACCGTTTCAATACTAGCTCTTACGTTTTCTACGGCCCCAAGTGCCCCCCTTGCACATGACTGAGAGCCATATCCAGTACAATCCTTCTATAGGGGACGGCACCAACAGTTGTTCCACAATTTCCCCTTGTACCTCTACAACCCGATACAGTAAATCGTTATTTACAGCAAAATGCGGAAACCTTTTCACGGCGTCCGGCTCTTGCGGGACCTACTTTTGTACCGTTACCTGGTCCCATGCATTCTTTAGGGTGAGGTCTCGCAATTGAGCCATTCCAAAGTTCTCACGTGACAACTCCAGGTCCTGTACATTTTGCTCAGAGGCGGATAACTGCCAATACAGCTAACAGAAAATTATCAGTAACATCTATGGTCACCCTTACCGCATCATAATGCACATCCTCTGTTAGGGGAACTGGACTGAGGGTTTGGGGACTTACACCCCTCATAGCGTCACCTTGGGGTTGTGACCAAAGATTCCAGAAGTGGGAAGTCCCTTCCCAGGATTAGGGGATGTAACAAGTCTCTTATGACGCCCACCTCATGGCTCAGAATCCCGCAACCGTCTCGATTGTCACTGTAGCAAGTGGGTAGTGCTTAGTGTCCCCATGAATGCAGACCACTCCCACCAGCTTCTTCGGGGTGACCAAGTCGTGAGGTATGGCGGCTCGTAGGAGGGTGACCAAGCTGCCCAAGTCCAACAGGGTCACCACACTGACCCCATTCACCTGGACATGGCATTCCTAGGGCCTGGGTCTGGCAGGAGCACTTTCAAATTATCTTAGGCTTAACAAAGATTGCAGTTTAGCAGCGGCATGTGCAGGTCCCCACCTGCTGTATACTTAAATAGCGTCTTTGAATTATGTCGTCTGATCACAGGATATTTTATCCAATAACTTTTATTGCACATATATTTCAGCAATAACACCTGTAGTGTACTTTTTGCAACTCTTTAAAAAAGTCTTAATAACATGTATATCAGAAACCTGCAATCCAGGGTAGGATCCCTCAGTCCAAGTTGAATCACACGGACGCCAACATCTCGTGCTTGCAGTGTTTCTCGGAGCTGACCTGCCAACAGCTGGCTGCTGATTCCCCTCGCGCCTCTGACGCGGTCACGCAACGTTTCGGGGGACACACCCCCTTTCTCAAGCGTGAAGGTAAGTCGCTACTGATCTCCTTATATATACAGATTTCTGATATACATGTTATTAAGACTTTTTAAAGAGTTGCAAAAGTACACTACAGGTGTTATTGCTGAAATATATGTGCAATAAAAGTTATTGGATAAAATATCCTGTGATCAGACGACATAATTCAAAGACGCTATTTAAGTATACAGCACATGCCGCTGCTAAACTGCAATCGTTGTTAAGCCTAAGATAATTTGAAGGTTACTATTACCCCATAGGCTTGTAAAAGACACAATGTCATTTGAAAGAATTGCTACTGTTACGGAAAGAAGAGCTGAAACCTCTACACTCTCAGATGATGAGAGGTTACAAATTATCCTGCAAGCAGAGTCTGCTGGGTTCGGCTGGAGCCCTGCAGGTGAATTACCAGCACAAGATCTTAAGAAGAAATTTGAGATTTTAAAAAAGAAAGAACTTAACTTGCACTTACACGCATCAACCTTATGGAATATATTAAGGTACAACGCATACCGCGAGGCCTGAGGAGCCCCCTACTCCCTATCTTATTGAAAGGTGACCCACAATATTGTGAAAAATGGTACACTATCAGTAACCGGTATTCTCTTGACTTAATGCTGTTGACAGTCCAACACATACAGCTGGCTGTGAATAATATACGAAAAGAGATAGACGAAGTTGATAAAGAATTGAAAGAAACAAAGAAAGAAGTATATGAAGAAGTGCAACAACAAGTTAAGCAGAATATTGCTAAACTCAAAGAACAGATTATGTCATCTAAAATTAAAAAATCTGAACGTGATACAAGGGACTACGCCTTAAATAGAGTCTATTCATTCGCAAATCGCATCATATGAAACGACGAGTGGAGAACGGTCAGACAATGCGGCAATGAAAAACAAAACGAAAAGGAATACAAAGAAGAGAATTTGAAATACTTGGTAGTTAATATCAGAAGAGTAGATTCGACCCTGAAGTGTCTAGTGCAGCACTGGAAACATTCCAACATCTAGTAAGTAGTGAAGTAGGTAGGAAGTGGCGTTCTATGGAAACCAGACAAACATCTAACATAACAAAAAAAGAAAGAGAGGCACTTAGAGAGTTGCAGAAGGACGATAGTATAATCGTGAAAAAAACAGATAAGGGTGGTAGCACTGTCATAATGGATAAGGCTAAATATATGGAGGAGGCAGCTAGGCAGTTGGGTGATAAAGTCGTATATGAAAATATCCAGAAAGATCCCACAGCTCAGATCAAAAACCAAATAGATATGGTAATAACGGAGGCAGAAATGGAGGGCCTCATTGATGCAAAATTAGGAAACATGTTAAGGGTCGAACACCCTAGAGTCCCGTTGTTATATCTTGTGCCCAAGATCCACAAATCCCTAATTGATCCTCCCGGGAGACCTATCGTCTCCGGGATAGGATCAGTATTCCAACCCATTGCAACCTATGTTGACAGTTTTTTGCAAACTGTGGTAAAGGAGCTACCACGCTGCTTGAAGGATACTAATGACTTTCTCACACAATTGGAGGAAGTTGATATCCGTGATGTTACGTTCCTATGCACTCTCGACGTCAAGAGCCTGTATACGAACATTCCCCATGAAGAAGGGATACAGGCTATTAGACAGAAACTCATTCAAAATTCTAGCCTTTCAAATAGGCATATTGGGTTCTTGTTACAGTTATTGGAAACGATTCTTACTAACAACTATTTCAGATTTGGCAGGATTTTTATCTGCAGCGACAAGGAGTGGCGATGGGCTCTCTGGTAGCTCCCAGCCTAGCCAACATCTTTATGGAAGCATACGAGACTGGGCACGTCATCCATAGTGAGTGTAGCCGTTGTTTGAAACTCTGGCTCCGCTATGTGGATGACGTGTTCATTCTATGGAAGGGCTCTGAGAATGAGTTGGATGAGTTCGTTAGGTTTCTTAATAGTAGATACCCTCTTATCCAATTCTCCATCACCAAGGATCCATATGGGATCAGTTTTCTGGACGTCTTAGTTTCAGTTGAAAATGCAGAATTACACACTACGTTAAATCATAAGGAAATGGATCGCAATAATCTGCTGCAAAATTCAAGCCAACATGCTCCTGAAATTCTTAATGCTATCCCCAAAGGCCAATTTATGCGATTGAGACGCATTTGTTCAACAGATAATGAATACCATACTGTCAAACAGAAATTTGTAGAGAAGTTTGCGGAAAGGGGATACAAGCGTGATACTACTTTAGGAATTGGTAATGAAATTGGACAGCGCACACGGAGTGAGGTTCGGAGGAAAAAGATCAGAAAGAAAGATTATAAACTGGGGTTTTCCATTACTTACGATTGCCATTCTAAGCTGGTCACTAAAACCATACGCAAATACTGGTATATCATGCAAAATGACCCCAAGTATGGTTATTTATACGTGGATTACCCCAAGTTTATTTATCAGCGGGGCAAAACGATTGGGAACTTCATTACCCAGTCAGGTTTAAATAAGAAAAAATCACGTCAAACATTTCTCGACACACAGAGGAAGGGCACGTACCCGTTCCTATCATGCCAAAATTGTCATGCCGCCATAAAAGGCCCGCATATCACCCATCCTATGTCAGGTCAAAAGATATCGGTGCGAGGTTTTTTTTACTTGCACTACGAAAAACGTCATATATCTTTTAAAATGCCCTTGTGGTAAGGGATATGTAGGCCAGACATCTAGGATGATACGGGTCAGGTTAAATGAGCACAAATCACAGATCCGCCTTTATGCAAAGAAAGTAGATCAGCAAAGTAAGATAGAGAGAGAGGGACCCTCAAAATATATGGAGTCATCAGTAGCAAGACATTTCTATGAGAGTGGACATCAAGTGACTGACCTACGATGGTGCGTCATTGAGGAAGTGCAAGATAGTGATCAAGAACAAATTAAGTTAAGATTTCTCAGACGAGAGGTATATTGGATACATAGGTTACAAACATTGTCACCTAAAGGACTCAATGAGGAATGCCAATGGAAGGTTTATATATAACTTAACAGCTTGGCAGCGAGACCCATCGCTCCATCTGCTGATCGAGGCTAGATATAGTTTAGTCAATCATGGTGCGTTTAGCATTGTTAAAAAGATTGGTAAAATTGATAGGGAATAATCATGATAAACAGTGTAAATAATGTGACCCTAGCCTCAGATTATGGAAGCATTAGTTATTATGTTGTTTTTAATATGTTGTATGTACATGTTTTGTATAAATTTTAATATAGGTTTTGATTAGTAACGATATATAAGGAGATCAGTAGCGACTTACCTTCACGCTTGAGAAAGGGGGCGTGTCCCCCGAAACGTTGCGTGACCGCGTCAGAGGCGCGAGGGGAATCAGCAGCCAGCTGTTGGCAGGTCAGCTCCGAGAAACACTGCGAGCACGAGATGTTGGCGTCCGTGTGATTCAACTTGGACTGAGGGATCCTACCCTGGATTGCAGGTTTCTGATATACATGTTATTAAGACTTTTTAATGAGTTAAAAAAGTACACTACAGGTGTTATTGCTGAAATATATGTGCAATAAAAGTTATTGGATAAAATATCCTGTGATCAGACGGCATAATTCAAAGACGCTATTCTGGCAGGAGCACAGCACTACAGGCAGGGTGAGCAAACATGGAGAGACGAAGGGGTGAAAGTACCTTCTCTTGGCCCAGCAACCTCTCTCTTCTGGATGGACCACCCCGACTCAGTCTCCGATCACAGTTCCCCTGGTCATTGGCGGAGAAAGCTTTGGCGCTTGGCCCCTGGGAACGATCCTCGGAGTGCCCAACGGACTGTTGGGCCTTATTTTCGGAACCCAGATAGGACTCGGTGGTGGTATACCGCTCCACAAGGGCAATCAGTTGGTCCAGCGTCTTGGGGTCTCCCTGGGCAACCCAACGACGTAGCACTCGTGGAAGACCACTTGCGTAGCGGTACATGACGATCCGGTCTACAATGGCGGATGGACTCAGCACCTCAGGTTGCAGCCACTTGCGCACAAGGTGTAGAATATCAAACAGCTGGGAGCAGGGTGGCTTATGCTTCTCAAACCGCCAATCATGGACTCTGCGAGCCCGCACCGCTAGGGTGACTCACAGCCTGGCCATAATCTCGGCCTTATGGAGGTCATAGTCCTTGGATTGCTCTGTAGTGAGGTCAAAAGAGGCCTTCTGCGGTTCCCCAATGAAATAGGGCGCCAGAACTTCCGTCCATACAGCAGCAGGGAGTTTTTCTCTTTCCGCCAGCCTTTCAAACACTACCAAATACGCCTCCACGTCATTATCAGGGGTCATCTTTTGCAAGGCGCACTGTACTGCCTTTTTACTGTGCACGACTCCCAAAACGTCCTCCGTTCTCTGGGCAGAAACATTGTCTCTGAGTGCTGCAATCTGTTCCAGCAACAGACGGTTAGTTTCTTGCTGGTTGGCATTGGCCTGCACCAGGTTCTTGCATAATTCCTCTATAGCAGTGGACTAGTTAGGCTGGAATGTAGCAGCCTTCACCCAGGACATATACAGTTCAAAACAAAAAGGTATAAAGTCTATCAGACTTATGCTGCTGTTACCCTTAGCACCCTCCACCATATGTGGGGATTGGCAGTCACAGAGGCAGGCACAGGTGGGTTGGTTGCAAAGAAAAATTCAGGGTTTTATTTTCAGCAGCAAAGTAAATCAGCAAAAACAAACAGACAGTCTTTATGCAGCAGGCTTATTTCAGTCCAGCATCAAAACGGGAACACAAGCACATACGTCACCAAGTATCAGGGGAAAACTTTAGAATGCAGACCCTCTCGGTCGGGTTTGGTGGTCTGTAGCAGGTTCTTTCCTGCTCAGCACCTCACAGAGAAGTGACTCCCAACACTAATCAGCACCAGGTTGTCTCTCTCACCTGGTCTCCTCCTGCACAGGCTTTAAAGGCCTAAGGACACCAGTATAGCCTGGACCAGAGGGGTGAATGGCCTTCCATCCACGCTACAGCCGTTCAAAAAAAGACAGTCCATTTAAGCTGCACAGCAGCTATACTAAAGTACTAACCTCTACGGAACCTATGGTTACTTAACTGACTGCTGACTTTTCCCCCACCAAGGTCCGGTTCCTTGGTGGCCCCACTATTGCAGTTCTCTTTCTGTCTTTCAGACGTTTGGAAAGGCTGGGATGCACCACTGGACCGGCCTCCCTGACATCCCCGGAACTTTGGAACTTCCCTATTATTTGCACCATCCTACCAGTCTATATATATATATATATATATATATATATATATATATACACTCACCGGCCACTTTATTAGGTACACCTGTCCAATTGCTCGTTAACACTTAATTTCTAATCAGCCAATCACATGGCGGCAACTCAGTGCATTTAGGCATGTAGACATGGTCAAGACAAGCTCCTGCAGTTCAAACCGAGCATCAGTATGGGGAAGAAAGGTGATTTGAGTGCCTTTGAACGTGGCATGGTTGTTGGTGCCAGAAGGGCTGGTCTGAGAAAACTGCTGATCTCCTGGGATTTTCACGCACAACCATCTCTAGGGTTTACAGAGAATGGTCCGAAAAAGAAAAAACATCCAGTGAGCGGCAGTCCTGTGGGCGGAAATGCCTTGTTGATGCCAGAGGTCAAAGGAGAATGGGCAGACTGGTTCGAGCTGATAGAAAGGCAACAGTGACTCAAATAGCCACCTGTTACAACCAAGGTAGGCAGAAGAGCATCTCTAAACGCACAGTACGGCGAACTTTGAGGCAGATGGGCTACAGCAGCAGAAGACCACACCGGGTGCCACTCCTTTCAGCTAAGAACAGGAAACTGAGGCTCCAATTTGCCCAAGCTCATCGAAATTGGACAGTAGAAGATTGGAAAAACGTTGCCTGGTCTGATGAGTCTCGATATCTGCTGCGACATTCGGATTGTAGGGTCAGAATTTGGCGTCAACAACATGAAAGCATGGATCCAACCTGCCTTGTATCAACGGTTCAGGCTGGTGGTGGTGGTGTCATGGTGTGGGGAATATTTTCTTGGCACTCTTTGGGCCCCTTGGTACCAATTGAGCATCGTTGCAACGCCACAGCCTACCTGAGTATTGTTGCTGACCATGTCCATCCCTTTATGACCACAATGTACCCAACATCTGATGGCTACTTTCAGCAGGATAATGCGCCATGTCATAAAGCTGGAATCATCTCAGACTGGTTTCTTGAACATGACAATGAGTTCAATGTACTCAAATGGCCTCCACAGTCACCAGATCTCAATCCAGGGGGTCCAACCCGTTACTAGCATGGTGTACCTAATAAAGTGGCCGGTGAGTGTATATATATATATTGTGACGCTTCATTCATGTTCAGCCCCCATCTTGGGTTGTCCAGGGGTATATTCCGCTCTTGGACCATCGCCCTTTGTTAGAACGGTTGGCATTTCAACACAGGGCACTTTGACACTGGGTTTCTTTAAGTCTGGTCTCCACCAGTTTTATCCCTGGTGTACTGAAATAAATCAACAACATCCCTGGCCATCTGGCCGCTTTCTACTATTGTAGCTTTGCTCTCTATATGGAGTCTGGACCTAGTGTCCAGTCAGAACAGTCCATTCTACCAGCCTTCACTGGTTTCTACCAGCCTTTTACCAGCCTTCCAGAGGTCAGCCACCTACTGGCCTCAAGTCTCTGGGGTAAGAGCCTCTCCTCAGCTCTTCGCCGCTTCACTTCCAGGAAGTGAACCATAACCCTGTACACCTGAAGGCCTAGACCCTTTATAGGAAACCCAAGACCTTTCCAAATCCTGGCCTGGACCATGGGGAGTAGACGCCCTCCAGACACATCGTCCACAACCCAGGAACGGCTGAAAAGCCAAACTAACAATACACCGTTGCCAACCACTTAGTGTGGCTGACAACACATACTGCTGGCTCTTATCCCACTAAAGCCAGGTATCCTTGGTGGCATGTTGCATAAACCACTCTGGTATGACTAGTGGCAGAAACAGGTAACTACTTGTAGTCGCTCTGCACTATAATATATATATATAAATCTTAATAATATATAATATATATATATAATTATATATAACATATATAATATATATATATAATATATATATAGATACTATATATATACACTCACCGGCCACTTTATTAGGTACACCATGCTAGTAACGGGTTGGACCCCCTTTTGCCTTCAGAACTGCCTCAATTCTTCGTGGCATAGATTCCACAAGGTGTTTGCAAACGATGCTCAATTGGTACCAAGGGGCCCAAAGAGTGCCAAGAAAATAATTCCCCACACCATGACACCACACCCACCACCTGAACCGTTGATACAAGCAGATGGATCCATGCTTTCATGTTGTTGACGCCAAATCACTGACCCTACCATCCGAATGTCGCAGCAGAAATCGAGACTCATCAGACCAGACAACGATTTTTCCAATCTTCTACAGTCCAATTTCGATGAGCTTGGGCAAATTGGAGCCTCAGTTTCCTTGTTCTTAGCTGAAAGGAGTGGCACCCGGTGTGGTTCTTCTGCTGCTGTAGCCCATCTGCCTCAAAGTTCGCCGTACTGTGCGTTTCAGAGATGCTCTTCTGCCTACCTTGGTTGTAACGCGTGGCTATTTGAGTCACTGTTGCCTTTCTATCAGCTCGAACCAGTCTGCCCATTCTCCTTGACCCTCTGGCATCAACAAGGCATTTCCGCCCACAGACAGCCGCTCACTGGATGTTTTTTTCTTTTTCGGACCATTCTCTGTAAACCCTAGAGATGGTTGTGCGTGAAAATCCCAGGAGATCAGCAGTTTCTGAAATACTCAGACCAGCCCTTCTGGCACCAACAACCATGCCACGTTCAAAGGCACTCAAATCACCTTTCTTCCCCATACTGATGCTCGGTTTGAACTGCAGGAGATTGTCTTGACCATGTCTACATGCCTAAATGCACTGAGTTGCCGCCATGTGATTGGCTGATTAGAAATTAAGTGTTAACGAGCAGTTGGACAGGTGTACCTAATAAAGTGGCCGGTGAGTGTATATAGAGAGAGAGAGAGAGAGAGAATAAGCAATGTTGCAACTGCAGAACATCATATGCAGCCTCAACTACAAAGGATGTGTGAGGGCGGACCAGCAGGTTATAGTAAAGCAGCTCGGAATGAATCAGGAGGTTACCAGATGTGAGTCTTAAACAACAGATCAGTGAATCCTACTGCATAAATGGCTCCAAACCAGACAGATGATCATGCATCTCTGCTAAGTTGTATCAGCTGAAAAGGCTTCAAATGTCATTGTAGTATCAAAATTGGACCTTCATTGATTGATGAAGAGTAACCTTCTCCCATGAGGCATATTTTTTGCTTCATTGAGCATTTTTGGGACCACCTTGATCAATGCGTTCACTCTATGAATCCATGGGATACACTGTGATCAGCATGGCTCCAGATACCTATATCAACTTACCAGGGCCTTAATAAGTCACTCCAAGTTGTTCTAGCTGCTGTCTGTGCTGCACATGGCAGATACTACAGATATTATCTGGTGTTTATAATATTGTCACTCATATATATATGAGATATAGGTAGACACTGGAGTTGCAGCCGAAGCCTAGTTAGCTTACCTGCTGACCTTAAATACTCCAGGGGAAATCCTGGCGTGAAACATGGGGAGTAAGCACCCACCCTGCTCTATGCTTACTCCCAATGAAAGGCCGACCCAGGAATGGCTGGAAGCCATACTAACAAATTAGACTTATGTCGACAGTCTGTACTGTTGATACCTATATACTGCTGGCCTTTCACTCCACCAAGGCTCCTTACCTTGGTGGCATGTGTCTTGATTCCTACAGGCACACGCCCAGAATCTGGCTGGGTTATACATGCCATTGCAGACCTTTCCAGCTGCGGCCTTACAATGTGTATATATATATATATATATATAAATAATATATAGATAGATAGATAGATAGATAGATAGATAGATAGAAACACTAAGGGGTACATGTATGAAAACTGTCTTGGTCTAAGCCTTTCTTTGATGCCCATAGAAACCAATCAGAGTGCCCATTTCATTCTGTATAAATTGTTTCCTGTAATAGCATTATATCATTCCAGTGGACTTTATCAGTGTATTATTTAAAGGAGTTGTCTGGGACATACATAAGCTCGTTGGTCTGCTGGGGCAGGATAAGAAATAGAAAAAAAGAAGGATATTCACCTCCGGGATGCTCCCTTTCTGACCTGGTGGGCGTCCTGTACAGTGAACGTCCATCGTTCACGTGTTATGTGCAGCCAATCGCAGGCCGCAACATCACATGCACATGACCACATAACACGTGAATGGTGGACATTCACTGTGCAGCCAGGATGTACGGGACGGCCACTGAGACGGAACAGCAGCATCATGGAGGTGAGTAGACTTCTTTTTTTTTTTTCTAATCATACCCATTGGACCAACAAGCTTTTGTAAATCCTGAAAAACCCCTTTAAGTTGACTATGACCTGGAGCCTCACATGTGCCCTTTAGATGTGTGATAATGTACACTCGCACAGAGATGTCTGCCAACATAAGAAACATTATTACATGAAATTTATAGAGCATGCTAAAATCTTAATGTTCAGGTAAACGCTTCAATTTTATAATATCCTTGCAGTTCTTGGAGAATGATTGATTAACTTATTGTGTACAACAAGCATTATTTTGAGTGACGTAATGTTATTATTTTACAGAACCCTGTCTAAACGCTTATCACACAATGTGAGCAGATAAGGTGTTTTCATTTCCTACACTTTTTCTCTGAGACTTGCTTTGATTTCCTTTTGTAAGGAAATTACATCCTTATAGTCTGACAGTTAAAGCACTGGAACAGACAATCAAAGAAATTTTGCATTGGTGCTATTCCTTGTTCTCTGCAATTTGCTATGAAACACATGGTGATATTTTCTGCCTTGGCTAATAGTTTAATAAAACCACAAAACTAAAAAGTGCTAGCTATTTTAACATAATTTTTTGCTATTTTTGCTTTTTGCTATTTGGATGTGGCACGTGGATACATTGTTTGTGTGACTAATCATTGGTAATATTTTTCTAACAGATGCACCAGTCTTCATGGGTCATGTAAGGTTTTGCAACTCAATACCAGACACAACATCTGGAAAAAAGTGGCTTTGTTTGTGAATAAAAGAATACCCTTTTTTCTGATCCTGGATGAGCCATTTAAATGTGAAAAATGTCAGAATCAAACAGCATCATTTGTCACAATAAATAAAGAATGTTAAAAATGTATGTTTTTATTTACAGATTAGGAGTAGTGTTGAGCGATTGCGTTGGCTATCGAGATCGATCGATAGTCGATAGTGGGCCGCTATCGATAAGGTTTTTCGATAGTGAGCATCGATTATGCGCGATGACCATTAAAGTCTATGGGAGAGCAACAACACCTTCATTATTACACCCAAACAAGGCTGGAGAAGCTGAAATTAACATCCACAACAGTCAAATGGATACGTGCTACATCTTAGGCAACACACTTAGGTTATAAAAGTCACAGAAAAAAAGTCACAGACCATTTACTATCCCTGTCTTGTACCACAGCCTGACCCTTAAACCTGCATCACCCTAAATTAAAAAGTGCCAGAAGGCAGTATGATTTGAACCATCATGTTACTTGAACTGGACATTGAATATCCCTGTCCTGGAACGCAGCATGAGCCCCAAACCTGCATGACCCCCACATTTAAAAAGAGCCGCAAAAAGGAGTCTTTCAACCACCATTTTAGTTTCACTGGACATTGACTATACCTGTCCTGGTCCACAGCATGAGCCCCAAACCTGCATGACCCCCACATTTAAAAAGTGCCGGAAAAAGGAGTCTTTCAACCACCATTTTAGTTTCACTGGACATTGACTATACCTGTCCTGGGCCACAGCATGAGCCCCCAAACCTGCATGACCCCCACATTTAAAAAGTGCCGGAAAAAGGAGTCTTTCAACCACCATTTTAGTTGAACTGGACATTGACTATACCTGGCCTGGGCCCCCAGCTGAGCCCCAAACCTCATGACCCCCACATTTAAAAAGTCCCGGGAAAAAAAGGAGTCTTTCAACCACCATTTTAGTTGAACTGGCATTGACTATACCTGTCCGGCCACAGCATCCCCCAAATCTGCATGCCCCCCACATTAAAAAGTGCCGAAAAAGGAGTCTTTCAACCACCATTTTAGTTAACTGGACATCGACTATATCTGTCCTGGGCCACAGCATGACCCCAAATCTGCATGACCCCCACTTTTTAAAAAGTGCCAAAAAAAGGAGTCTTTCAACCCCCTTTTTAGTGAATGGACATTGACTAACCGTACAATAAACAAAAAACCCTTAAAACCGTGCAAAACTTTTAATAAATCATAAAATCAAGGGGCCGACTTTAAACCCGTTACAAAAGGGATGCCAGTTCTAAAAAATAGAAAAAAGCTTAGCTCAGGATTTTTGTTGCGACCCCAGGCGTTCAAGGATATTTTCTCCGTCACTTCCCGGGGCACAGCGCCTTTGCCTAAGCATCGATATCCCACCTCCGTGAAACGTTTCGGGGACTTGCTCCCCCCTTTCCCCTCGGGCACAACTCTAGTATACAGCTTCCTTAAATATGAAAAAATCATTAAAAAAAATTTAGCAAAATTTGCAGATATACATGGATATATACAAATCCAAAAATAGGGACTAAATCCTACCATCACTAGATATATACTTTATAGAATGCTTTCAAATTTAAAATCTCATTTAATCCTTAGGGGTTGACTATACCTGTCCGGGCCACACATGACCCGGCCGGAGTTACAGTGGGTGCGGTGAAACCCCGGCTGGCGTCCGTCATCATTAACACCAGGTTAAAATGCCCCGAGACGCACCCTCTGGGTCGGGGGGCACTAGCAAACTGATATTCCTTTTTCCCTCCTCCCCCTAAAATTTCGCGCCAACCCTTTCCAAGGCAGGGACCGGAACATCGGTGTCTGGGAAATACCTCCTCCTCCTCCTCCTCGCTCCTTGGGCACAGTTTTTCAACACAGCCCTGAGCCTGAGAGATGCCCCCGAGAGTAAATGCGCCCCCTTGCACTAGCCGGACCCCAACCACGCCAAAAGAAACCGATGAAATTGTAAACTGTCGGGCCTTGGGGATTTGACGGAGAGAAAGGCTCCGTGCCGCATCTGTTCCTCTCCTCCCCCGTCGCGGCGGGACCTGTTTTTCAGAGTGTCCAACGATCTTCCGAACTAAGATCACCACAAGCTCGGACAAGGCATTGTCCCACATGACCTTTTTGGTGGCTTCTTAAAAAACTGGAAAGGAGGTGCGAGTTTTTCCCCTCCCTCCACCCCGGGTGTTAACACCCCGAGGCCGACCGCTCTTTTCGGGCCCCAGTGTCACTTCATACTGCGAATGGCATTGCGCGCTGCCACAATCGGGAGCATTGGAGGGGGAATTCCTGCGTTTGCCACTCAACAATGAGACGGTTACGGGGGGGGGCCGACCTGCCCTTGCAACGCACCCGGGGGGGCGAAGCAGGGTGCAACGGCGGAAGTGCAATCAGATACCTTCTTACAGGATCCGCCCCAGTAGCTCTTTAAAAATTTTCTGGACGAAAAGGTTAAATGACATGTGCCGGGCAAGGGATGGCTCCCCCCTACCATTTTAAGGGCGGCCAGCAGATTTCGCCGTTATGCACACCACCTTGCCTGGCCAAGGTTCTTGTCCCCAGCCAGCGCTCGGTTCCGTTGCTTAGACCGTCCACAGCCCCGACCTGGTGGGACGGTCCCCAAGGGCAGATTAATTTTCACACGGCCTGGGGTCTCGGCACGTGAGCCCCCCAAGGCCTTGGGGGAAAGACCCCTGCCCCATCCCTGGGGTTTTAAAGAGCGGCGCAGAGCTAGAGCCACCTCACCCCCAGCATCCACCCAGCTCCCCCATGAGCGTCACAGAGATATAGGGGCCGGGCCGTCTTACTAGCCATGTGTGGGGTGGTGAGATGGATTTTCCCCCGGACACAGATGCAGACAACGCGTTTAAAATTTTTAGATGACACGTCTGCCAGGGCAGGGACGGCTTTTCTGGCAAAGAAATCCCTCCCCCATCTGGAAATGGGGGCAAGCGGGGCCATGACGTGGCGAACCCATCTTGCCACCAGACGGAAAGGAAACTTTCCAGGCCAAAACCGGCAATGCCGCATTCAGGCTTTGGCTTTGGGGTGGTTTGGGTTAAAGTGTTTCTTCACCCCAAATGGAAGACAGAAGGGGGCTGCTAACGGCCCTGTACGGCGTTTAGGGGCGCAAACGGCGGAAGGAGAAGGGTGGAGGGCTTGGTGGTGCTGGGTTTCTCGGCGACGGTGGAGGTGAAGCGGGGCTGATCCCATCATGACCTGAGAGACATGGGCACTAGGGGAAAACTTGGGGGTGGCGGAGAGGAGGGGCGGGGACAGAGGGTGTGACAGTGGTTGGAGGCCCGGGTCGGTTGGCCTTTTTTGGCCAAGTGTTCCCCCCATTTCAACTCATCCTTCGTGCATGTACGACATGTTGGTGGGTTAACACTTAAGGGGTTTTTGCCTCTACTTATGCGTTTACGGCAAAGGGGGCATATACTCGCTGGGTGAATCAAGGCTTTCTCAAGAAGACCAGCTTGAGGGTCCTGGACCTTTTTGACGGGGTTTTAAGCGAGGAGGAGGTTTGCGCTGACCTGGCTGGGGAATCATATCAGGGGGCTTCGCGCCGCCCTGTCCCTTTTTGTGGCGGGACCCTATTGACACACCCCATCGCTTCCCCTCGTCCCCCGATAACCTCGCAAGCAAAATTCTGCGGAAAAAAACCCGGATGGATCCCCAAAGCGTCACATCATCACACAACACAGGTACTTTGGGCTCCGACTTTCTACATCCAGAAGCTGCGGGCAACAACAAGGGCACTGCAAAAGGGGGTTTCGACCGCCAGGGTTTTTTCCGATGACCGGGGTTCCTTCTCCTCCTCTATGGCATCAGAAAGGGTGTCAGAGAGAGAAATCATCCTTTTTGGCCTCTTGATCTTTTTAAAATCCTTTTGACCCCCCAACCCCCATTTTGTCATAAAGAGGTCTTCAAAAATGGTTTTTTCCCCCAAATGGTGGGGAAGGTTGACTTTGGGCTGCTTTTGTTGGGGCGGTGCGATGATGTGAGACGACATTTGTGGGCCCGGACGCGGGACAGGAGGGGAAGACGCTAGATGCAGGGGCATTAACCACTGAAGGGCAGATGGGGACGATTTTCGTTTCTTTGATTTACAGGGCCCTGACCCCGCGGAAGGGTGACGGTCCTGCAACGACGATCCCCTGGGATGGTTTTGTCGCCACACTGGAAGGACACCCTCTCGTACCCCTACCTCCATGTGCTACCCCCCCCTTGCTCCTTACCACCTTCATTTCGCTCCATGTTTGAAATATAAAAATTTGAGAAGGTAGGGAAAAGTTTTAGAAAGTCTCTTATTAAAAGACGGCAAAACAAAGCTATTCTCAATCCCTTAAAACAAAACAAAATTGCTGGGTTCAAATTTAACTGCAAATGTCTTCAAAAAAATCGGACTGGGGGCAAAAGTCCAAAAAACACTACTGTTATGTTTTGGTATAATAAACGGTATTTTTTGCACCTTTCAATTCACCTATTGGGGAATATAAATTGGAAAA
>JAODAL010053698.1:0-25105 GCA_025379985.1 Phyllomedusa bahiana
GCGGCGTCCGAATGCGTTTAAATGCGGTGTAAAGTTCCCTGCACTGCCAGGGTGAGGCGCATTGGGGACTTAGGGCATAAGGAATGCGCCTAACATCTCTTACGAATCGAGACAGGCTGGAAATCAATGAAAAAGCATTAAGCATATTAGTGAATAGGAAAAATAGTTGTCTTTCCAATGAATGAATGAATAAAGATACTGTATATACTCGAGTATAAGCCGACCCAAGTATAAGCCGAGGCACCTACTTTTGCCACAAAAACCGGGAAAGCTTATTGACTCGAGTATAAGCCTAGGGTAGAAAATGCAGCGGCTACTGGTGAATTTTAAAAATAAAAATAGATACCAATAAGATTACATAGGCAGTTTAATGTCATAGGCAGATATAGGCAGGTATAGACAGTTTAATGTCCCCCATAGGCAGGTATAGGCAGTTTAATGTTTCCCATAGCCAGATATAGGCAGGTATAGGCAGTTTAATGTCCCCCATAGGCAGGTATAGGCAGTTTAATGTCCCCCATAGGAAGATATAGGCTGGTATAGGCAGTTTAATGTCCCCCTTAGGTAGTTTAATGTCCCCCATAGGCAAATATAGGCTGGTATAGGCAGTTTAATGTCCCCCATAGGCAGATTTAGGCTGGTATGTTCAGTTTAATGTCCCCCATAGGCAGGTTATAGGCATGTATAGGCAGTTTAATGTCCCCCATAGGCAGGTATAGGCAGCTATATGTCCCCCTAGGCAGGCTATAGGCAGGTAATTGCCCCCATAGGCAGGTATAGGTCATTATAGGCACGTATAGTTCCTCATAGGTAGTGTATGGGCAGGTATAGGCAGGGTATAGGCAGGTATAGGTCCCCCTTGGCAGGGTATAGTCAGGTATAGGTCCTCATAGGCAGGGTATAGGCAGGTATTGGTCCGCCGAGGCAGGCTATAGGCAGGTATAGGTCCCCTAGGCAGGCTATAGGCAGGTATAGGCAGGCATAGGTCCCCCTAGGCAGGCTATAGGCAGGTATACTGCATACACTGCCTGTGCCGGAAACTCCGGACGGCCGCGATTTTGCGGCCGCCCGGAGTCCACTGCGGAGCAGGGAGCGCTCGCTCTCTGCTCTGCAGTGGTATATTCCCCTCTATGAGCTCCGGAGGAGTCGCATACAGGGGAAGAGATAGCTGACAGCGCCTGGCCACCGCAGTGCCCGGACGCTGTCAGGTACTCGGCAATCAGCTATATGCGCTCCCTGAGGATTCACATATAACTGAAGCGTCCCTGTCGGCGCATGGGCCATCGCAGAGCCCGAGTGCCGAGAGTGACTCGAGAATAAGCCGAGGAGGGATTTTTCAGCACTCGGCTTATACTCGAGTACATACGGAAAATATCAACATTTGATGTATTAAAATTAGTGATGAGCGATTGTGTCAACTATCGTTATCGATTCGATAGTCGATATCGTCAATTATCAAAACGATTTCTGATAGTCGATAATAGATTATCGCCGATGATCATTAAAGTCTATGGGAGAGGAACAACACCTTCATTCTTACACCCAAACAGGGCTGGAGAAGCTGGAATTAACATCCAAACATTTAAACGGGGCGTGTAATCTTAGGCAACACACTTATATAAAAAAGCAAGAAAAACAAGTCATAACCATTCACTATCCCTGTTTGTCCACACATGACCCTTAAACCTGCATGACCCAAAAATTTTAAAAAAGGGGCCAGAAGGCGTATGATTTGAACCACCATTTTACTTGAAAGGGACTTGATTTCCAGTCCGGGCCACAGCATAACCCCGAACCTGCAGCCCCCCAGATTAAAAAAGTACAAAAAAGCAGCTTTTTAAACCCCTTTTAGTTGAACTGGACTGACAAAACCGTCTGGGCCACGCATGGGGCCCCAAACCTGTCTGACCCCCAGATTTAAAAGTGCCGGAAAAAAGGGAGTCTTTCAATCACCATTTTAGTTAAAAAGGGACTTTGACTATACCTGTCCTTCCCACAGATGACCCCAAAACCTCATGCCCCCCCAGATTTAAAAGGCCTGAAAAAGGGATTTTTAAACCACCATTTTAGTTGAAGGACATTGACTATCCTGTCCTTACCACAGCATGACCCAAAAACCTGCATGACCCCCAGTTTAAAAAGGCCAGAATAAGGGTCTTTAAAACCCCCCATTTTGTTGAAATGGAAATTGATTTAAACCTTCCGGGAAACCCACAGCATGCCCCTTAAATCACTGACTCACGATTAAAAAGTGCCGGAAAAGGAGTCTTTCAACACCATTTTAGTTAAAAGGACATTTACTATACCTGCCCTGGGCCATAGCAGACCCCCAAACCGCTGAATCCGGATTAAAAATGCCTGAAAAAGGGTTTTGAGCCCCCATTTCTTTTTGAACTGGAAATTGATTATCTTGCCCTGTCCCAACAGCTTGACCCAAAACTGCATTACCCCATATTTAAAGTGGGAAAAAGGAGTCTTTGAACCACCAATTGTTAAAATTGAATTGATTTACCTGTCCTGGACCGCAGTTGACCATTAAACTGTCGGAACCTGATTAAAAAGTGCCGGAAAATGGAGATTTGAACCACCTTTTTTATTGAACTGGACATTGACTACCCCTGTCCTGGGCCACAGCATGGGCCCCAAACCTGCTTTCCCCCAGATTTAAAAGTGCCGAAAAAAATGTCTTTCAACCACCTTTTTTATTTTAAACTGGACATTGATATACCTGCCCGGGGCCACAACATAACCCCCAAAAACCTGCATGACCCCCAGTTTTTAAAAAGTGCCTGAAAAAGGAGTTTTTGCCCTCCATTTTTAGTTGAACAGGACTATCCCTGTCCTGGACGGAGCATGACCCTTAAATTAAAGCCCCACAGATTAAAAAGGCAGAAAAGGAGTTTTTAAAACCACCATTTTTAGTTGAACGGGGACTGGACTATCCCTGACTGGACCACAGCATGACCCCAAAACTGTTGACCCAAGATTAAAAAGTGCCAGAAAATGGAGTTTTTCAATCCCTTTCATTTAAACTGGACATTGATACCCTTGCCCCGGACTGCAGCATGACCCAAAAACCCCACGGTGCCCTTATGGCCATCATCGAAAATTTTTTCAATAAAAAATAAACTATATTAAAAAAACCGTTTTCCTTATGTGGTGCTAAGGTATTGCCTTTCTCTGGTGACATTGTTCCACCTGACTTTAAATGTAAAGAAAACGAAAAAGATGCCCCCAGTAGGTCAACGGGGCCTGTCTGAAAATCCTTCATTTACGTCAAGTGGTTGGAGGAAAAATATGATCAAGGCGGGAAAAGGGAGTAAACATGGGGCATGCAGGTTCAGCGGCAGGGGCCGGACTTAAAGTGGGGGTGGTGAGAGCAAGGGCTGGCGTCCGGGCTCTTTAAACCGGTTCAGTAGCAGGCCCCGGTTACAGTGGGTGCGGTGAGAGCCGAGGCTGGGTCCATCATCTATTAACATGGCAAAAATGCCCTTTTATGCGAACGAAAAATCGGTAAGCAGAGTGCGGAAGAGAAGTGTGAGCGCCCTCCAGTTTCCCCGTGCCAGTCAAACTGGGTGAAAATTTTTTCCCTACGACAGCGCTTTCCCTTTTGAGTGGGCCAATTTAGCTTCATTGGAATGCTGGGAGTTGCGATCCTGTTTCACCAGGTGCCCTTTTTCTTGATTTTTTTCTCTTTTTTCTCAACGTGTTTGGGGAAAATTTTCTTGTTTTTGGGGGGGGATGTCTCCATACACCTGTCCTCTTATTTTCCCCATTGTTAAAGTCTTTTTGCTCCCTTTTACAATTCAGAGGAATATTTGTTTCAGCTATTTTGTACATGCAAGTTTTTTTTAGTTTAATTTCGAGAAAAACACTTTTTAAAATAGGGTGGAATCCACCACGTCTTTGTTTCCTTTTTTTTAATTGTATTAAATTCGTTTCTCATACAGGGATTGCTAGTATGTTTAAAAATTTTTGCAAAAAACAAGTCATTTTGCAATGGTCCATTAACAGTACCTACTATTTCCCGTTTTGACAGCATCTTGACAATTGTGAAAAACAATGTTGTTAGAAACCACTTTTTTTAAATAGGGGCCCGTAGTTAGCTGCATTTCACAGCAACATGGCCCCCAAAATTCAAAAAGACCCCTTTCCATTTTGGACAATTGTGAAAAAAAAAATGTCTGGTAACCAACTACATTTTTTTTTTAAAAGGGGCCCGTAGTATGCTGCATTTCACAGCAAATGCCCCCAAAAATTTAAAAACAATCCCTTTTAGCCATCTTGACAATTGTAAGAACAAAAGTTGGTAGAATCAACATTTTTTTTTTAATAGGCCTGTAGTATTGCTGCATTTTTAAAGCGCGTCAAAAAATTATAAAAATGATTCTCAGCCAATGTTAAAAAAAGTGAGGATGAAATGCCCCTTAAAGCCCCATTTCGTTCCCAAAGGCATGATTTAGATGTATTTACGCTATAGCCCCCAAAAAAAATTTAAAAATGACTTTCCCGCCCCTGTTAAAAATTTGGGGAAAATGCCACTTAGAAACCACATTCTGTTCCAAAGGACCCAAAATTATATTTCACAGAAACACACCCCAAAACCATGACAATGCGAAAAAACTAAAGATAAAGGGGACATGTATGAAGGGCTTTACGCCCGTTTTTTGGCGTATACTGCGCCTCCCGGCCCGAATCCCCCTGTCGGACGCAGGGATGCAGTGTTAGACTCAGCGTTCGCCACTTTCAGCTGCGCCCCGTATGAAGGGGCGTGCAATGGGCACGGAGTGGGTGCGGTGTAGGCGTTCCGGGGCGGGACGCGGCGCGCGCGAAAACCCCGAGGCATGTACGATCGCGAGTCGGCAAAAGCGAGGCGCATTGCAGCGCTCGGCAGCTCCACAGTCCAGACCAGTTTATTTTGGTCTAAACTGCCCCGGGCGGCGACGAAGGGAAGCAGGATCGGAACATGCGAGGAAGCAATAGAAGATCGCGAAAAGAAATCTCGGTGCTGGGCTCCGTGCAGCAGGAGTATGAATCCGAAAAAATCGCTTTTAAAAGGCGTAAAACAGTGCAGAAAAGAGTGAAACTCAAAAAATAAACAAATAATAAAAAAAAAATCACTTTCCAAATATCTAGAACGGCGCAATTATCAAGAAATTGGATTATTGGAAATTGCCGGGAAATACAGTTAATTCAAATTCTGAAAAATTCCATTGGTCGGCATAAACCGGCCAATCAGAATAGGAAGCGACAGTGAACCATTAAACCTATGGAGAAAAGATTGACCAATCAGAATCAACGGCGGGGACAGTTCAAAATACAGTTAAAAATGCAGAAAAGAGCGATTTGGTTGAGCTAAACGGGGCTTGGCTAACTCGGCCAATCAAATAGGGGCGAAAAGACCATTATACCTATGGAGAATTTTGAACCCAAACAAAATCCATGGCGGGACAGTTCAAAATACAGTAAAAAGGCAGAAAAGAGCTGATTGGTTTATGTTGCGGGGGCTTGGCTATCCCAGCCAATCAAGCGCGAGCTACTTCTCCCATTGTAGTCTATTGGAGATGGGGCAATGCAATCCTTTGGCCTCAGCGCCGTTTCGGCAAAGGAGTATGAAAAAAAAATCATTTTTATTAAGTGTAAAACATTATCAATAAAGCGCAAACCTTCTTTAAAATAAAGCACTTAAATCCCTAACAACGCGTTTGTCCGCCCAGACCAGCGCTACATAAGGAATTCAATAGAGAGAATTCCGGGAAATAAAAGTAATTTAATTGTTAAGCGTTCTCATTGGTCGGCAGAAGCCAGCCAATCAGAATAGGAGCGACAAAGACCCATTATATCCTATAGGAAGTATTTGACCAATCAGAATAGGACGACAGTGTCCCATTATAACCCATGGAGAAATTTAGACCCAATCAAATCCAAGGCGGGACAATTCAAAATACAGTAAAAATAAAAGAAAAGAGATGATTGGCTGAGCTAGCAGGCGCTTGGCTATCCCAGCCAATCAGAACGCGAGCTACTTCTCCCATTGTATCTATGGAAAGAGCGGGCGCACTGAAATCTCGCGCTCAGCACTCCGTTGCGGCATTGAGTATTGAAAAAAACAATCATTTTTGATTAAGTGTAAAATTTATCAACAAAGAGCTAAAACCTTCTGTAAAAATAAAATCAGTTAAAACCAACCGAAAAACGCTTTGTCGCCGAGACTCGCGCTAACAAAGGAATTGCAATAAAGAAAATTGCGGAAAACTACAGTAATTCAAATTGCTTAAGCTCTTCTTGATTGTCGGCATAAACCACCAATTCAGAATAGAAGCGACAGTGGCCCATTATAACCTATGGAGGAGAATTGACAATCAGAATAGAGCGACAGTGACCCATTATAACCCGTATGGAGAAAAATTACCAATCAATTCAAAGCGGGACAGTTTCAAAATACAGTAAAAAGTCAGAAACAAGCTGATTCGTTTAGCTAGCGGGGACTCATCCAGCTTAGCCATCAGAGCCCCGAGCTACTTCTCATAGAGTTCTATGGTAAAAGAAATTCCGAGCGAAGCTCTGTGATTGACTGAAGTTAAAAGAGGCGCCGTTAATTTGGACCAATGGGAAGCTTGCGACGCTCCTATGGGTTTTCTAATGCAATCTGAAATAAAAGCTGTACATGGGCCGAAATCAATTCTAAGACTCACAGAATTTGTCCCCGATGTGTGTATAAAAATGAATAATAATATGGGGGTTAGCGAAAAAAAAATATATTAATATCAATAAAATCATGTTTATTTCTTTATTTCGTTGCAAGCCCAACAATTGACCTTGGAAAACGAAAAAAAAGAAAGTAAAACATGACTTTATTGAATTAATATATTTTTTTTTCTTTATTCGCGCGAAAAACTAGCGAAAAGCGACCAGCCCCGACCCGCGCTTCATACAATTCGCCCAATGTGTCCCCTGAACAATTGCACATGCTGTGATATGAACTAAAATTATTAAATACCCTAATGTCACCCCATTTTAGAAATTAAACCCCTCAGGGGTGTAATTAAAATTTTGATCTGACAGGTGTTTCATAAAATTAATTTCCAGACATTATTGTGCATTACAAAGGCAAAAAATGCAAACTGATGTTTTTCCAGACACGCCATGTTACCACACAATAAAATCTATGAAAGGTTTGGTGCTTCAGAGAACAGTGCAGATGCAAAAAGGATAATTGAAAGCTACAGCTAGTAATCCATAGATGTGTTGTAACATTTTGAAGCAATCTTTTATGCAGAGGCTGGGCTTATCAGGACACGTTTCACAAACGTACGTTGTGTCTTTTCTGATCCCTTTTTGTAGCAAACTTTGCACCTTTTTTGCATCCTTCCTTTCTTACTACTGGGGTATTTCATTAGGAAAATGCTGTCTTGGCACAATTCTGGGGACATCAGAAACAGAAGTGCTGAGGACCTCAACCTGGTTCCCAAAAACAAGTGCCTTTATTACCTTCTCTTTGCAGGTATAAACGTCCCTGCTTGGCCTGTACAATGGAAGAGAACAAAGCGTTGTACATCACCATTTGCACAATGTGCATGGCCAGCTGTTAGTACCAGACTTTGGTGTTACATGTGGCACTGTAGGACTGACGTACCTGGTCCGGCAAGTCTACCCCTCCCATGTACCTATTGAAATCCATAATACAGTCGGGTTTGTGGACGACTGTACTGGTACCTCGTAGAGGGGCAAGAGTAGTGCTGAGGCCGTGACAAGTGGACAATACAAGGACATCCCTCTTGTATATATGAACAGAAGCAGGTCATCGCTGGATTATGACCTACTTTTGCCTTTTGGGAGTAATTGTGCAACAAACTGTTTAGGGAGTCCCCTCAGTATCTTTGCACACTGTGCTGCAGGCCGCTGTATGTCTGTAGCTGAGGCACTTAAAAAGTGGAATGCTGGTGTAAAAATTATCCACGTAGAGGTGGTAACCTTTATCCAGCAGTATGTGCACCAAATCCCACTCTATCTTTCCACTCTATCTTTCCACTTTCCAAGGGGGACAATCTTAGGGTTCTATGCGGTTGTTCACCCTTCATAAATCCTGAAGCCGTGGGTGTATCTGGAGTTATTCTCACACAACTTGTACATCTTGATCCTGTAATGCGCTCTTTTACTGGGCAGGTATTGGTGAAATTTAAGCCTGTCCTTGACACAAATATATTTTTCTGTGGTAAAAATATATACAGTATATATATATATAAAAATATGTAAAAAAAAATCCCTGCACGCCAAAAAAATGCTAATCAGTGTTTTTTCACTGATTAGCAGACAGAGAGGGTTAACAAGTGCTTAGACCAAACTGACAGCTATCTGTGCTTAAAACACAGACAGCAGCAGGCGGACGAGCACGAAGAGCTGAAGCCAGCAGAGGGAGCAGATGTACCACTCCACCAACAAGAGCACGCCATTGGACCACCAATGATCGCCACTGGACCAGCAATTAACACAACTGGACCATCAATTCCAGTAGGACAGGGGCACAGAAAGGACAGGCACCACTCTGCCACCATTCCTAGCTGGAATGGTGGCGGCAGAGCAGTGTCAGTAAGGGATGAACATTGCTGCGATTGGTTGGTCAGAACCAACCGACCAACTCCCTCCATACTACTAGGTACTGATTGGTGCTGTGCTATACCACACTTATCAGCACCGATCACGTGCCAGCGGGTACAGTCATTCACTTATAATAAGAATTGCCGTGATTGGCTGTTCAGATCTGAACAGCCAATCGTGGCGATCGCTGACGTGGGGGGGGGGGGGGCATTGCTGCCCCACTGGGCACTGAGGGAAGATGGTCCGCTATCAACGACAGCAACATCTTCCCTGGATCACAGCGACTTTAGCCGCAGCGATACTTTATTTCCATGACGTAACCATATGTCAATTTGCACAAACCCCTTCTCGACCATGACACATGGGTATGTCAAATGTTGGTAAGGGGTTAATTTTTTTTTTTTTTTTTCACTTTAACATTGGCTGTTTGACCACTTGGGGCACAATTGTTAATACAGCCTATATAAGCAATGCAGTAGGGTGTAAAAACTTGACGGTGATGGAAGCCTTCACAGGGCTTCCAGCTGCCATATCAACCAATCGGGACCCCACAATCTCATTGCAGGGGTCCCAATCTAAGTGAGATATGGTTTTTCACAACATTTCTCATTCACTTAGATGTCACAGTGTCTAAGGAGTTAAACAGCATGGAATGGAGCCAGCTCCATTTACTGGCAGGTGTCATGTTACTGGCAGGTGTCAGCTGCAAGTAGCAGCCAGCACCAGCCGACTAATTAACGGCCACGATCCCGCTACATAGCCCCTCATCAAAACTGGGACTAAATAATACATCCAATTTCGGAAAAGGGTTAAACTTTGAAAAATAGGGTTTTTTTATCAGTACAATCAAAACTTGACACTCAACTGCTTTAGAACTCAGTGTTCTCTGACAAGAAAAACTAGTCTTGGTATTCACCATTTGCTTGGTGCTCAATGAACCTTATTTATGAAAATGATCCAGTACTAAGACTCTTTTTGTTGCATTCGGCGACCAATCAGAGCTCAGCTTTCATTTCATATAGGGCTCTGGAAAAATAAAAGCTGAACCGTGATTGGTTGCTACGGTCAACAAAGACAGTCTTACTGCTAGACAGTTTTCATACATAAGGCCCAATGTGTTCACTAGAACCTATTGGTGTCAATATCCTAGAAAAATATTCCTGCTCCAGTCATGTTAGTCTTGGCTTAGCTCTCACATAGTGCCAGTGTATTGGATTTCAAATAGATTTCTGCATGAAAAATGTCTACATCATGTAGATAAGATTTGTTACAATCTTTATCCTCTGTTTCTGCTGCTCCTTTACTGAGAATGTAACCATAGACAGCTTTGACTTGGGATGGGCACAATTTGCTGGGTTTTCTTCACTGCATTTCCACTGAAAATATGTAGCATTTCTACCCTGTGTATAAAGCACCCTTATTCTGCCCTCTTGTATAAGCATAGTTGCCAATTTTTGAAAATGAAAAAAGCAGGAGATACTAGTGGTCGGCGCGCGTAGCGCTCCGCGGCAAAAATTTGCATGGTCACGCCCATCTTGACGGTATGCCACTCCCCTTCAAAAAGCCACACCTACTCCACCTAACTGCAAACGCTTTGGAATAAAGCCAGTGGTTGCCCTTATAGCATATAGTCACCCATCAACCAGGTAGTGCCCCTTACAAGGCAGGTAGGATGCCCCCTGTAGCCAAATAGATGCCCTCTCTGTACCAGGTAAGCCAAATTTTGTAGCCAGGTAGATCCCCCCATTTTAGCCAGGTAGATGCCCCCCATTGTTAGCCAGGTAGATTCCCCCCCATTTGTTTCCTGGTAAGTGCCCCATTGTTTGCCCGGTAGTGCCCCCTCGGTTGCCAGGTAGATGCCCCCATTGTTTGCCAGGTAGTTGTCCCCATCGTTAGCCAGGTAGTGCCCCCATTGTTAGCCAGGGTAGTGCCCACCATACCCCATTGTTAGCCAGTAGTGCCTCAATTTTGCCAAAGTACACCCCCATTGTATCCAGTAGTGCCCCATTAGTAGCCAGGTAGTGCCCCCATTAGTAGCCAGGTAGTGCCTCCATTGTAGCCAGGTTGTCCCCCCCCATTGTAGCCAGGTAGTCCCCCCCCATTGTAGCCAGGTAGTGCCCCCCCATTGTAGCCAGGTAGTGCCCCCCCATTTAGCCGAAGGTAGTGCCCTCCCCATTGTACCATAGATAGTGGCCCCATCGTTAGCGCAGGTAGTGCCGCGCCATCGTTATGCCAGGTAGTGCCCCCATGCCCCCATTGTTAGCCAGTAGTGCCTCCATTGTTGCCAGAAACCCCCATTGTAGCCAGGTAGTTGCCCCCATTGTAGCCAGGTAGTACGCCCTAATAGTAGCCAGGTATGGCCCCCATAGTAGCCAGTAGTGCCTCCATTGTACCAGGTAGTGCCCCCCCATTGTAGCCGAGGTGTGCCCCCCATTGTAGCCAGTAGTTCCCCCCATTGTAGCCAGGGTAGTGCCCCCCATTGTTTGCCAGGTAGTGCCACCATTGTTAACCAGTAATTGCCCCCTCTGTTGCCAGTAACGCCCCCAATGTAGCCAGGTAGTGCCCCCTCTGTTGCCAAGTTATTTCCGCCCAATAGTAGCCAGGAGTGCCCCCTCTGTAGCCAGTATGCCTCCATTGTAAGCCAGGTAGTGCCCCCCCATTGTTATCCAGTAGTGCCCCCCATTTAGCCAGGTAGTGCCCCCTCTGTTGCCAGGTATTGCCCCCATTGTAGCCTGGTAGTGCCGCCCTCTGTTGCCAGTTTAATGCCCCCATTGTACCAGTAGTACCCCTTTAGTAGCCAGGTAGAGCCCCCCATTTAGCCATTTATACCCCCCATTGTAAGCCAGACAGTGCCCCCCTAAAACTAAATAAAAATAAAAATAAAAAATCCACTTACCTGACCAGGCCCTGCAGAGCGCCACTCTCCTTGACATCACCTCATCAGTGTCACAGGGAAGTGAGTGCACCACGCGTCACTTCCTCTGTACGCTGACATGTGTGTACGGCCACAGCGGCCGCGTACATACAGGGGGAGAGGCAGGAGGGAGCGATCCCTCCTGCCCCTCCCTGCTCACGAGGTTCCGGGCGGGTGAAGCGGGCGCCGCGCCCCCGTCAACGGCCCGTGGGGGCGGACCGGCGGCGCCAGAGTAAGCGCAGTAGCTACTACTCCTGCGCCGCGTCTTTTAAAAAGGACCCCCGCCGCTGCTGGCGGCGGGAGGAATCCAACTCCCCCCGTGAGGCGGGGTGGGGACCCCAAAATATGGACCCCCCCTCCAAAAACGGTAGAGTTGCAATGTAATGTGAAAAAAAAAAAAAAGGACTTGTTTGGTTTTTCTACCAGTTTGCACAGCACCAGCTGTTATAATGAACAGAAAGTCTCAGTGGCTAATGAAAAAAACAACATTTTCAGGTAAAATATTTTCAGAGACACATGGAGAAACACCAAGACTCCTGTTATCTCTCTGGCTATGTGTTTTCAAGCTATATCTATATGTTAACATTTCCTACAAGAGGTTGTTAAATCAGATTTCGACTAAATGAATATAACACATAGTGAGTGGGGATTCATAATAGTGCCCGGGGCTATAAGCAATTCTATATTTCAGGTCAAAGGGACTGAAGCTATGCTGACAGCAACGTTTATTTATAACCGGAACAACGTATTTGTACCTGCAGCTCTATTAATACCCGTCCATAGGCACGCTGCATGCACATTATTATGTTGGGCTGTGCAGCAGAAGTCACTACAATCTTTTAACTGTTATTGTTCACTAGAAATAAAGTAATATGAGAATAATTTGCTGTACAATTACTTGCTATTCCATGTGATTCACAGAGCTGCTGAAAATATTTACATCGTATAAAAGTGTTAATTCTGGAAACTGCCGGGGGAGGATCAAACATAGAAGAGGATCTTGCTTTGCATTCTGTGACTCTTTTCTCCATTGTTGAACACGACTTAACAACCCTTATTACCACAGATTTGTTCTGTTTGATTCAAAGGAACAACACATTGCTCAGATAAGTGCAAAAACTTTAAGGGGTTGTCTCACCATATTGTTTCACAGAGCCACAAGCAGGTTTAGATTCATGCTTGAACTCTCTTCCTGTCAAGGCTGTGGGTGGTTCTATAGCAGTGATTAGCATATTAGCTGGATATTCACGGCTCTTCTAATTGCACTGACGTTGAGTGCTGGAGATGTAATCTACAATGCAGAGGGCTTCACAGTTAAAAGTAAACAAAAGTCATTACTTTTTTTTTTTTGTTTGTTGGAGATAACACACTCTGTTTGCTCAAGGCTGCAGCGTCTTTGTGCCATCTTTTGGTGGCATCACTCCCTGCTTTAAGATAAGACAAAGAGCAGAGAGAGAATGAGGGAACAAAAACAGAGAAACCTGTGTGCACTCAGAGCAATACAAACTTCCTCCCCCTGACCCGGGGAAAAAAAAAAAGGAATTATGCAAAAAAGTCTTGATTTAATGTTCCACGGTTGAAAACTAACTCTTTTCACCTGGACTAAACTGTAGAGCAGAGACACCCCGGAAAAAAGGGGAACAGGACATCAAGGGAACACCAAAATCGACTTGGGAAAATGGACAGACACAACTGACCGGGTCTGAACTTTAATTTGCAACCCACATACTTACCTTGGCCCCTTTTTGTCTGATTCCCCCCTCACATTAAGACCTGGGACATCCGGGCATCCATCTTTTTTCCCTATTTTTTGTATTTTTACCTTCCCTTGGGACTTCGGGCCCACCTATTGCTCCACCCGGGGGCTACATGAAGTCGCACCTTCCATCAGGGTAAGCCCTTCTTTCCATCAAGGGGCTGTGAAAACCTAGGAACTTAGTTTTTCCCCGTACAGCATAAGGTTTTAACATGTTAGCTTTTAGAAAAGCAGAAGAGCAAAAAATTTTTTTGGGAATACCTTTTGTTAGGGTAAATGAGTTAGTTGATAAAGCTCTCTTTTTCCCAACATATGTTTTTACAAGAAAAATGAAGATTCACAGACTATTTATTTAACACATAAAACGGGGGCTTCAAAAGGAACTTTAAAACTTTAAAAAAACAAAGCAAAAGGGGCTAACTAGAATTCATTGCGCCCCACAGCAAAATGAGATGGGACCCCACCACCTAATGACAATAAACTAATACGGCAACATAGCAGATAATTAAAGGTATAAATAGTAACACCATATATCAGGGAACCCACATAAGTGGCAAGAGCAAAAAAAACCCCGATCTTTTTCCCTACAAAAAAAAAAAAATGTTCTTCTACCTGAGTGAGGCCCCCTTTAATCTGCCCCAGGCGTCAGTTGCATACTGCTATGGTTATAGTTAACCCATACAAAGAGGGGTTTTTTAAAACCCCACTTTAGGTCAAAAAAAAACAATCTGGAAACTTTTGAGGGTAAAGGATCATAACTCTCCGCTATCGTTTGCTATTAGTGGTGATTTTCGGGCCCCCCCATTAAAACATAGGGGGACATGTATGAAAGGGTTTTTTACCCTCTTTCTGGCGACAATGCAACTAACTGATACATGTCTAAAGCGCCTAACTATTGTTAGGGGCATTGTTTGTAAACTCCCACACTTTTAATGCGCCTAACATGAGGGGGCGTTCTAGGGCTGACGCACCACATTCGTAAATTGACATTTAAAAAGGTTCAGCAAAATCGGGGCATTACGGGTCGGACAGGGAAACCTGTTTTCAATGTGGCTGCCAGCCTAGGGGTCGAATGGACAGATTTGCTGAAGGGCAAAAATGCCAATATTTTTTTCAACTTACACCAGTACATTAATAAAAAGTAATTTATTATAATTATCAAACTGTATAAAATTTAATTATTTAAATTTAATTAAAAATGTGATCATATAAAAATAATATAAAATATAGAAATATCTGCTATAAAATGTATTTAAAATTCTTAGAATCTTAAACTAATTTTAAATTAAATAACCCTCTGATTATGTTGTTCAGATTTTTATATTTTAATTCTTTAATACTTTAAATGTATTTTTGCTCATTTCACCCTTTATTCTACATACAGCAAGAGCCAGCACACAAAAGGTAATGCTGGGACCTAAGGTCCACCAAGCAGGATCAGTTCCATAGTTTCTATTCTCTGACATGCTATTCTTATGACTTTTCTTTTATTTCCTGCGTATATATTGCATTTTTACATTTTTGGTGCATTATTTATGCACCTAAGTTCCATAATGCATTGTGGCAGGTCCATCCGAATTCTGTAGAAACCACCTCATATTTATGTCACATGGCTGGACCATTGTAAACTTAGCACTTCATCTCAACCATATACCCTAAGAGATTGTAAGCTCTTGCGAGCAGGGCCCTCACACCTTATGTCTTTTTGTCTGTACCTACACCCTCCAAATTGAAGTGCTGCGGATAATGTTGGCGCTATATAAACAAAGGTTATTATTATTATTATTATTATAATAATGCGCCTAAGTTTCGTAATGCGCCTAACAAACTTTAGACGTCATTTATAATGGCACAAAAAACACTTTCATACGTTCAGCCGCATTATACACTGAAAACGAGACTCGACAATTCACTTTGAAGCGCCTTCTTTCATACATGTCTCCCCAAGTGAGTGTGCTGTCAAAGCTATTTCCATGTTTATTACTAGTGAATACAAGTTCTATATAGGCTGATCTTAAGGAGTGGTAATATTAAAATGTTCAATACATCATCCATAGGTCATCAACATTAAATCACACCTCTAGTCATAAATCATATATTGATTTGTCAGTGATGACCTTTATCCTATATTTAGCTCAGCGAGCTCACTGTTTTTTTCTGTTAGGCCCTGCAGAAGCAGAGTTTCTTAAATATTTTTATTTGTTATCAGTAGCAACTGATTAGAGCAACTAAATGCACCAATGAGAGAACAGGACTGTTAAGCGCCCCAAACAGACAAGCAAGTCCAAAAGTTACATCTTCTTGGGGCTTCTTAGAAATCAGGAAATTTAACTCTAAAGATTTAATCCAGCAATTCTCTAACAATTCTTCCCTCTCCTTAGTTTTTAATTTCTTAGAGACACAAGTGTAATGTCCCATGGGCTGTCCCTTCTGTGTCTCTCAGAAATCATTAATTTTTAAGTTGTGGTCTCTAAAGTGTTACAATTTTCTTCTCCTTCTGGAGATTCTAGAGGGGACATATATATGCTATGAGCTGTTATATTGTTGACATTTTAAGTGATTATGCTGCACAATAAAGGAAAGCAACATAACCAAAATGGCTATATTATAACTCCAAGACCTATGAATACATTTGCAATGATTGTACCCCAAATCCAGACAACCCTTTCAGCCAGAGAGAAAGCATTTTCAGTTAATTAATCAGTAAGAGATGTCATTTTATTCAAAGTTCTATTGATGCTTCCATCTGGGGCTGTGTTATTGAGTATGTTAGTACAACACACTTATC
Source organism: Phyllomedusa bahiana (assembly GCA_025379985.1). Taxonomy (NCBI): domain Eukaryota; kingdom Metazoa; phylum Chordata; class Amphibia; order Anura; family Hylidae; genus Phyllomedusa; species Phyllomedusa bahiana. The sequence goes on from JAODAL010053698.1 coordinate 16,057, forward strand.
ATTTTATAAACCCCCCATTTTTCAGCTTGAAGCATGTGCATTGCCATTCTGTTTTGGAATGTCATGAATGAAATGGGTACAAGCTGATCAATGATCCTTTTGACACCAATGCTAGTGTAGTTATAAAACCTCTGTTCATTATAGTACCAATAATTTATCCAGGCAACATTTTTATTAACTAGAGTGACTTGTGGAAAAATAGACTCAAACCCTGTTGCTACTTCATAACGGCTTTTAAATTCATCTGGGACTCCTCGTGGCACTACAATTGCATGGGGTCAAAGGATGCCACAGGTGCTGACCTCTTTTTTCCTGGGATACACATCCTCCGTAACAATTTTACAATTTCTCAGAGATGCATGTGGTAGGGCATAAGTAATTTTAAGGGAGTGCATTCTCAGCTCCATCTAAATCTCAATCTGATTCTAATTTTACTATCAGCAGAAAGACACAAGATATTAGCTCTTGATCTAACCTGACTATGTATGAGAGAGAGAGGATAAGAACATGTTAAACTACCTTTTAAAGTGACCATATGTTTACAATACCCGTCAGGGAAAATTCCCAAATATGTGTCATTTCCATGATTCGAAAAAAAAGTGTAGTCCCCTGGATAAGTGACTACACCAGTGGGTAAAATAGGGGTCAGTTAAGTGGGATAGTATGAATACTCTAGTTGCTTACACACAGAGTTATTGAACCCATGTGGTTGCAACAGATAAAGGAAACAAAGAGTGTGGTTTCTAACTTAAGGGGAAAGGTACTGTACCTCAATGAGGTTATGCAATTAGATTTATTTTGTGTATCTGCTGCATTTTTCACCCATTTTAACCATTAGTTATTCTCAGTGTACCCTGTTTAAAATTCTAACTCATCTTCAAAGGTCAGATCCAATCTACTTCAGCGCCAATTATGATCTCTGTCCTTGAGGTTATTGGGGTTACAGAAGGGGAAGATTTTGCATATTTATTGAAAACTTGGGTCTTATAATTAGGATCTGTTCCATCTCCTACTTCCGTAAGATAAAACTCTCCCAGTTTAGAATTTCCAGTTGACAAAAACATTCCCACTATATATAACCAGCATCCCCAGGTGAAAGGTTTCTTATTGTTAGAAAGTGTGGCAAACAATTACCTGGTCTGCAATTTGCTCGTTTATCCACAGATTTTCTAAGGGTCATGCATGTTAAAAGACTTTCATTATTTTTATCCACCCTATCTTGAGCCTCCTTTGGTTTATATTTCCAATCCCCTCCTGTGTTTCATCCCACATCCCACCAGGAACTACACTGAGATGTCAGTATGCCATCCTTTTCTTGACAACTCTACTTTTCTTCTTCTCCTGCTTGTTCTTGTAACTTTTTCAGCATATTTGTGTACAATGGTGGCTGCATCACTCCTTTTTTCAAGGCTTCAGCTATGACATCCAGGTTCAACTGGCTTTGCGCTGCCGCCTTAGCTGCTTGATCAACTATATGGTTCTCTTTTGCTTCAAAGGGGTTTTCTCGCTACAAAGGCCATATCTCTCATGATGGGAACAGTAAAAATAAGCACTTTTGCAATTGGTTTGTATTACCTAAATCACTTAGCATAGCAGATATGAGCTATTCTCTGCATCTATAGCTATTTCTGCAGCAAGTGGCCAAGTCATGCTCCTTTTCCTGTGATTTGCTGCCTGATATTTCTTTAAACCTTGTTTGGCATGCCCCCTGTGCTGTGATTGGCTGCCTGCACTCTGTGCTTACTCAACTCTGAGCTGTATAAATTGAAAGTGAAACTTGTTGCCTCAGCTTCTCTATGCTCCTCTCTCAGCTCTATGTAAAGGATCTGGGCAATTACTGAGTCTGTAGCTGCTAGATTCACTGTACTCCCATATAACACAGACTTATATTTATGCATTTAGGCATCGAGGCACAATTCTGCTATTTTCTGATTGTAGAAGCCCTGCAGTATTATTGTGTTTCTTCTGGCTGTGCAGAGTGAAATTGCTGTCGGTCCCTTACATTGAGTGAGAGAGGCAGCTTAATGCTCCTTCTATGTTTGCATTAGGCACCGGCGAACAATTCTGCTGTTTTCTGATTGTAGAAGCAGGTGCAGTGCCTCCGTGTTTCTGCTGGCTTTGCAGAATGAAATGTTGCCGGTCCCTTAATTTGAGTGAGAGAGGCAAGAATGCACGCTCCCGTGAATGCGACCGGGGGCTGGACAGAATGTAAATTAGTAGAGCCAGCAGCCAATGACATGAAAGGAGGAGGAATCCGACCGGCACTGGGGAACTGTGTTTACAGAAAACGAAGATAAGGCAGACTGTGAAAACAAGACAGCTTTGCAAATGACATCCAATTGCAAAGTTTCTTGTTTTCACTGTCCCCTTATTCTGAAGACCATTTAATGAAATGATACAACCCTTTTAACTCTGAAGAACCTTAACCCAATAATTCTCTAAAAGTGCTCCCAGCCACCTGCAGCACAGAAGGGAAGACAAGTGGACAGGAGCATTACTGTAGGAAGCACAATGCCTAAAAAGTTGTAGCCCCTTCGTTGGGAGAATCATGGTGGTCGCAGCAGATGTGAGACAGGAACATGTACCATTGTGTTGTTGAGCTAGATACATCGCTGATTGTATATTAATTGCAGATTCAGTATATATTTTAAATTTTCCACTAATGAATATTTCATACATACATTTTTATAACATTTTCATTTATACACTATCTCAAGTGACTTATTTTGCTTTTTTAATAGTTAATGTTATCATTTCATGTATGATTATACCAAATAATGAAATAAAAAGCACAAGAAATGATTAAATACAGACGACTCAACTATCCTTTATTAAACAGGCAGACAAAAACAATACAGTGCTGAGCATTTAATTAAGGTACCTAACCAAGATATTTATGAGCAGAATTTAATGTGCATATTTCTGCCAAGAGAAGCAGTTTATTATCTATGATATTATTGAACACTGAGACTCCTTCTTTCATTATAGACAAAAATTGAAAGGATTACCTTTTGAAAAAAATATTTTTATAAAAGAGACTATGGAATAGTAGCCAACATGTCACCCTATGTGTCTGTTCTACATTAAAATTTTCTTTATATGGTATCTTGTGTCATGTAACAGAGATAGTAAAAAAACTTTGTGTAACTTGATTTTGTCTTGATTAAATTATAGCATAATGTCATACAAACTCTCTCATCATCTGGACTAGTAAAGTTTTTGCAGAAAAGGACTGTATACCAGGTTGAGTCATTTAGAGTAGGTATCAATCAATTCTTGGATGGTCAGATGCAAACCAATGTAAAGATATAGCAGCTTTTTTCGTGTTATCTGCTCTAATCTGTAAACAAAGGCCATTGAAATTCATTGAAAAAGTTAAGATAACATTCTGTGCCGTGATATCACGGTGCAATATCTGTTCTGTTTAGTTCTGCTACATCTGTTCAGCGGTAATCATATTAAATCCAGAGAATAAGCCATACATCTCTACAATAAGCCTTTGCTTACAGCACCCTGCTTGGATGTTACAGAGAAAGTAATAAACAAGAAATAAAGTATTAAATTATGTTAAAAAATGGAGGTAACTTGGTCATCTATCATGGTTGTTTGATTTTTCTTGTAGCACTCTTTGGCATAGCTACATGGGTCACATCGGTCACACTTGCAACTGAGCCTTCAGGCCCCTCTCATCCCACAGCTGCATCAGAAAGACCCAGTGATACAGCTAGATGACTGTACTTACTTGGACTAGCCTTGGACTAGCCCACTGCGGGATGGATAAATCTTCCAGCAGTTGAAATCTATGGTGGAACTGGGAGCTTAATTCTCCCTTCCCTACCGACCACTCCACAAGTAATTGGCTCAGATGACTTGATGTAGTAACATCATGATGTCATCTGAGACACTTTCTCTTCCGAATGGTGTACCGATGCAGGCAGTGTGATGATGTTATGTATGGCGGTTTGGACCAGATGGAGTTGAAAAGAGGAAGAGAATGACTCATCAGAGAAGAGAATGACTCCCATTAGAGAAAAAGTCTCCTGTGAGTGCCTGGATGTAAGTAGTTATTTTCCTCTTGTGTTGGATCAGTGCTGTATTCACTGTCAGGTGATACTGGCATCTGCCCACTATGTGGTCCCTATATGGCTGCATTGCAGATTATTATTGCACTTGTATAGTGGCAGTGTACACTTGCCCCTGATTGTACCAGCAAGTGCATGCCTGTTCCTCACCCTGTGATTAGGGGTTTCTTTGCACCACTTTTATTTTCTTGCTTGTGTTTATAGTGCTATTTATTTTAGAAAGTGCTAAGGAAAAGCTTGGAGGCAGATATTGTATGTTGGCTAGTGGGAGTTTTGTGCCAGTTCTGTTTTTAAGTTGTGAAGAGGAGCTGTTTGAAGGGATGGCAGGATGACTGGTTGCAATTGAAGGAAAGATGAATGCGGCCAAGTACAGAGATATCCTGGATGAAAACCTCTTCCAGAGTGCTCTGGACCTCAGACTTGGCTGAAGGTTCATCTTTTAACAAGACAATGACCCTAAGCACACAGCTAAAATAACAAAGCAGAACAATTCTGTGCACATTCTTGACTGGCCCAGCCAGAGCCTTGACCTAAACCCAATTGAGCATCTCTGGAGAGACTTGAAAATGGCTGTCCACCAACGTTCACCATCCAACCTGAGGGAACTGGAGAGGATCTGCAAGGAAGAAAGGCAGAGGATCCACAAAGCCAGGTGTGAAAAACTTGTTGCATTATTCCCAAGAAGACTCATGGCTGTACTAGCTCAAAAGGGTGCTTCGACTCATACTGAGCAAAGGGTCTGAATACTTGACCGTGTGATATTTCAGTTTTTCTTGTTTAATAAATTTGCAAAAATATCTACATATCTGCTTTTTCCATTCAAGATGGGGTGCAGAGTATCCATTAATCATCAAAAACATGAACTTTTTTGATCTTACCAAATGGCTGCAATGAAACAAAGAGTGAAAAATTTAAAGGGGTCTGAATACTTTCCGTACCCACTGTAAGTGCAATTAGGAAAGTAGCAGGCACAGCATTTGGGGGTAGCAGATGCATGAGGAATCTTAATTGGTTTGGAAATGACAGACAGGTTGCTAAAAAAAAAAGGTTAGAAGTGAAAAATACTGGACAGCAGTCTCTGCAGATAAAAGCTGTGGCTGGAAGAAATCTTCGTGTTGGTCCAGGTCAGAAAGAAAAGACATGAAAAGCAGATAAAGGACATAAAGGTTTTTTTCACCTCATGATTAGGTTTAAATATGTAGGCAGGAGTAAATAAAGACTATTGGCAACTACATTGCTGTCCTGATTTTGCTTTGTTTGGGAGGCAGAGGAGATTTCATCTACTGCTTGTATACACATTTTTTTCTAGGTTACCGACCACCCCTCTCTACTCTCTCTTTTCATTCATTGCTCCAGCTGCCCTGTCCAACCATGATGACATAACTCCCTGCTGAGTCTTATCTTCAGCACAGGAGCTTGATTTTTTAAGCTCTAAACTTTGTAGCCCTGTACACTAAATTTTGCAAACCTTCAGCAATTTTCTGACTGTAACAGGCTCAGCTATGAATAACAGATTTGATATGTCAGTCACTGCTATAGACCAACTCACAGCCTGACCAGGAACTGTGAGTCTAAAGCTGCCTGTGCAGAGCAGGCTCTGTGAAACAGCATAGTGAGACAAACACTTTAAATAATAGAAGACAAATGTCAGTCACTGCTGTTCACTGTACTGTAATAGTTTGTGTAGATGGTCTTCAGAGCTCCTGTCTACAACTCGTGTCTACTACTGTTTAGTCACTGTATTGTGGTAATGTTGGACTTTGTATAGTGAGTTTATTCAGTATGACATTATTGAGTCACAATATAGTGTTACTGATAGTTGTCATAGCGTATTATATGGAGCCTCTATATTAGTATAATATTGGTCTTTTTCTAGTCATATAAAAAGAGACGTACCGGCTCTCCAAAACTGTAGACACACGGACTTGAATGGACCCCAAAACTTGTAGTAGATGAACAGAATGGTTGTGTGTCCAGCGTCATAAAAGCCGAATAAGTTTTATTTAAGTCCGTTGCACATATATACAAAGATCCACAAAAGCTAGAACTCCAACGCTTTTCAGGCTTTCATTGGCCCTTCCTCATACCATATGCCATGAGGAAGGGCCATTGAGATCTGAAACACGTTGGCGTTCTAGCTTTTGTGGATCTTTGTATATATGTGCAACGGACTTAAATAAAACTTATTTGGCTTTTATGACACTGGACACACAACCATTCCATTAGTCTTTATGTAGTGTGTGCTTTGTCCATTAATATACTGAAGAAGATAATCACTGTATGCTGGAGACCTAGAAAACACAGTCACAAGGCCATACTCCCAGCTCCATGGCGAGATGGAGACCTAAAAAACCTAGAACTGTCCCTGGATGTGCTAGAGATGAACATGGCCAGCTCTCTACACCACTCCTTCAGGAGTGACTGAATGTGGAAGAGTGGTTGGTATGATATTTTAGCATTTGGAGCCCCACTTTTTAATTTTGCCCATGACTCCACTTTGTCTAAAACTGCCCTACCTGACATAAGACCTGAGCCAGTTCTCTTTTTTCACTAATGATGCAAAGCACTCACCCACCCATGGGTAAATAGGTAAAATGGATTAATCTGCTCAGCAGGGATTTATTTCCAGAATCACTTCAGCAACTACAAGGCTTGTCTGTGCATTAAACAAACACTAGGCTAGTACTTATTTCTTGAAAGCAGTATGTGATTAAAATTTAGATTTAATCAGTTCACATTTAAAGTACTTTGGAGAATTCGAGAAATCTAAACAGATGCAGGTCTTTAGTAATCCTAAGATATTGATACACCTGTCCACTAATTTTCCTGGAAAGATAACTTAGAAATGAAATAGCTGGAACTCATAGCTGGAATGTCATAGCTGAAAAATAATAATAGTGCAGAAAATAAAGGGTCACCTGTGATAAGGATGAATGGTGGTCAAGTAGGTATTATTGAAAGTGAAGAGTGGGTGCAATTTTTGGATTGAAAAATGTACAGTGCATTTATGTTTCTGTAAAACCAAGTGCATGCTGAGATCTGCAGGTAATACTGTAGGTCACAGATTATTACGAAAGCGATGGAGCGTGATGCAGGTGTATTGTAATTGTGGCCTGACAAGGACTAAGGGAAGGAGGATGTTGAGGTAGTGGAGGTCAGAAGTAGTTAAGAGGTCATTGGCATGACAGGGGTGTCAGGAACAGACCCAGTGTTAGAATAGGGCGTTCAGCTTAGATAATTAAAGGGGGAGTTAGTTAGGAACTAGAAACCTATCTATTCCCTAGACAGTTAGTGGAACATTAATTTCACACCTTCAGTTATTGATCCTGTCCACCCGCCCTTTTCTTTGGTTGATACAATGATATGATGATTGATTTGGGTAAGGGTTTATTTTTGTGTGTGGCAGGAAAGGATTCTTGGTGGCAGGACATAAGGAGGCGAGATATGAGCCATTATTGAAGTTTAACATTTTAAGATGGCTGTTTGGGATACAGTTGGGCCTTCTGGTGGTGGCTTGAAGCTCCAGGGGTCAGTCCATAATAGTGCACAGTGATTTTATTGGGTACTCTTCGGTGAGGTGGTTAGAGGTTCATTGAGGACTAAGAGGTTGTGGTACATCTTTAGGAATTCTTCCCGTAGAAGTGTGTTTGGTGTGCAATTGAGTTATTCTAGTTTCTAAAATGCTATTATTTGTTTATTGCACTGGATTACTGTTAGTGGTTAATGCTATTTATGATTTGTTAATGAATATGAGGTTATGCCTCTTTTTAACCAAAATGTGTGTGTTTTATTTCGGGAGAAAGTATTTGTTAGGCTAAAATGTTTAACGGTGACTAAATCTTAAATCCCATTAGTCATGTAGTGCATTGGTGAGAAATGTGAGCCAAGTGTCCATTATCAACAATCAATTCTTCCCTGTAGATGGTTAAACAGCAGTATTTGAAAGATTACTGAACCACTGTAGATATTTGTGATGTATATGGTGGTGTTATAAAATGGGTAGAATGTATCATTAATTAAAATAGTAAGGATTATTTGGAAAGGTGACTAATGTATACAATTAAATTAATTCTCTAACTGTAATGACCAAGCATGGTGGGACCTGTTCTGAAACACCTGCCAGGGGCACTGGGAAAGCTTTTTGCAGCCTTGTATTACATATTGCATTAATTTGCTAGCATCTTACTATTCTTTTTAAATGCTTCAGGTATGGCCACTCATCTTAGCAGACCATTGGAGGGTTAATTTTGGAGAAAGAATAAAGCAAAACGATAATAAGAAACACCGGCACACATCTTCTTTTCTCAACAAAAAGAAGAAGGTAACAAAGCATTGTTACAGAGGGGAGATAATTGCAAACCACCCATAATTATTGCTGTTATGCCTTGTAATTATTACAGGAATGACTCACAATTATTGTAGAGAAGCTGTGTAATTAGTCCGGTTCTTTATTCTTTTTTTACAATTTCTTCACAGTGAGGTTAGATTTCAGTTCTAGACAAGAGGGAAGACATCCAGAAGAGAAATGATTTTCTAAATTGTCAAATCTGGCGATGTCTACACAATATCCACATGTGACACCAACTAAATGGATACCCACAGTTATTCTGCAGAGCAGATTTAGTGATTTATATTAAAAACAATCAGTTAGTTCAAGGATACTGATGAGGAATGCTGGAGCAAAATACTCAGTTGGTGGATGAAGAATTTTAGAACATCTGATGAGTAGCGTTGAGCAATTTTTATCGACAAAGTTGAAATCGGCAAGGTTTTTAAGGTGATCGAAATTTCCAGATCATGCGATAATTAAGGTTAAAATCTGTGCATCATCTATTAAGATCGCGCCTTTTTCGGCGCTTCTCTTAATTTTGGCGGCCAGAAATCAGATTACAGAATGGCAGGGTGAGATGTGTGTGCGACGTCATTTATGGGATGTGTATTTGGGTTTCGATTGGCTGAAAAATCAC
>JAODAL010053699.1:0-25105 GCA_025379985.1 Phyllomedusa bahiana
CATTTTTTAAAGGGAAGCTCAATTGGTCCGCACTCAAGGAGGGGCAAGGCCCCCCAGGCTTGACTGTGTACTGAGGAAGGCTGGAGTTCTCACACTTCCGCTTCCGCACTCTGCTTCAGCACGACTGTTTTTGTTGCTGCGTCATAAGGGCATTTTTACCGTGTTCATAGATGACGGATGCCAGCTTGGGCTCTCACCGCACCCACTGTAACTCCGGCCCTGGCAGCTTAACCTGCGTGTTAATAGATGACAGCGCTAGCCTGTGCTCTCACCGCACCCACTGTAAATCCGGCCCTGGCTGCTGAACCTGCGTGTTAATAGATGACAGACGCTAGCCTGTGCTCTCACCGCACCCACTGTAAATCCGGCCCTGGCTGCTGAACCTGCGTGTTAATAGATGACAGACGCTAGCCTGGGCTCTCACCGCACCCACTTTAAGTCTGGCAGCTGGACCTCCTTTGTTAACAGATGGCTGACGGGCAGCACTGGCTCTCACCGTTAGGGGCAATCGGGGAGAGCTTCAAATTTTCAAAAAAATCAGTTTTTTGAAAAAGGTGATTTCTGTGAGGTTAAGTAGTGTCAAAAAGGGCCCCCAGGGCTGGACACAAATTGCACAATTTGAGCCTTAAATTTTCGGGGGCTGGAGTCACTATGGGTCGCATCATTTGATCTCCAGGGGAGTCTGTCCCTAATCAATGAAAAAGGGAAATTTGGAGGAAAAATTAAAACCCATTGAATTGATTGGCTGAATCAGTCTCAGAAGCCAGGAGGGCAAATGTCTTCTCAACTAAAAGTGTTTTGGGGATGATTAGGACATTTGTATTACTTATGGGGTGTGCGGGACGAATTAACACACCCTACACGTGTAAAAAATACCTTTAAAAACTGCAGGGAGGGGTGTACGTTGTATTTATCACATTTTGAAAAAAAAACAAAATGATAATAATGTAAAACTATAAATAAGACTTCCCTAAATAAATTCTGTAAACAAATGTCAGTTACCAAAAAATATTCTGAATGACAGTCACTGTACAAAATAGCATAGTGCCACTTTGTGATCTGTGGATCAAACAGGTTTAGGGGTCATGCTGTGGCCCAGGACAGATATAGTCAATGTCCAGTTCAACTAAAATGGTGGTTGAAAGACTCTTTTTCCGGCACTTTTTAAATCTGTGGGTCATGCAGGTTTGGGTTCATGCTGTGGCCCAGGACAGGTATAGTCAATGTCCAGTTCAACTAAAATGGTGGTTCAAAGACTCCTTTTTGCGGCACTTTTTAATCTGTGGGTCAGACAGGTTTAATGGTCATTCTGCGGTACAGGACAGATATATTCAATGTCCAGTTCAAGTAAAATGATGGTTCAAATCATACTGCCTTCTGGCACTTTTTAATTTGTGGGTGAGGCATTTAAGGGTCAGGCTGTGGTACAAGACAGGGATAGTGAATGGTCTGTGACTTTTTTTCTGTGACTTTTATAACCTAAGTGTGTTGCCTAAGATGTAGCAGGTATCCATTTGACTGTTGTGGATGTTAATTCCAGCTTCTCCAGCCCTGTTTGGGTGTAATAATGAAGGTGTTGTTCCCTCCCCATAGACTTTAGTGGTCATCGGCGATAATCTATTACGACTATCGGAAATCGTCTTGATAATTGCCGATATCGACTATCGACCCGATGACGATAGTCGACGTAATCGCTCATCACTAGTTATGTGTACCAGACCCCGGCTTGTTTACTGACCATGACTAGTCCTCTGATTTTGTACCTCGTTCCCGCTCGTGTTTTGATGCCGGCTTGTTTGCTGGTTTCTCTTTGGTTCTGATTTTTGGCTTGACGTATCCGATTTGTAAATGACCCGAACTGTCTGACCCGTCTTCCTTCTGATGGCCCCAGCACTCTAGCAGTGCAGGGACTGTCGCCCAATTGGCGTCTGCCGCCTAGGGCAGCACGTCAAGTTGGCAGGGACAATGGGCAGGGTTCCAGTTAGGGCTCACTGTACCTCCCTTGATGTGACTTATCGCAGGGCCCAAAAACCCTTACTGCCCCTACCCTCACTATGAACCCCATGACAGCTCTGGTAGAGCAGATACAGGGGCTTACTCAGCTAGTCCAGGATTTGGCGCTGTCTTCCGTGGACAGGTTCTTTGCCTCCTTAGATGTACTCTTTGATGATCCTGATAGGGAAGCTGTGGCCGAGGCTCAGCTGACCACCTTAAGGCAGGGTAAAAGACGTTGGAGGAGTATTGCTCAGAATTCCGCCACGGGTGTTTTCCGTCTGGGTGGAACGACCCAGCTCTTAGATGCTAGTTTAGATTAGGGTGAGCCGACCATGTGAAGGATATGTTGGTGGCTTACCCTACCCCTGGTACTTTAGATGAGGCTATGGCACTAGCCGTTTATCTGGACAGATCTTTTAGAGAGAGACGTCAGGAAAAGGCTTCCTTCCCAGTGGTCCACTCCTCTACACCCGCTGTTTCCGATATAAACTCCGAGGAGCCAATGCAAGTGGGGGCTTCTTCTGTAACTGCTGCCAGCGACTGTAGGACTTCTCGTCGCACCCAGGGGTTAAGCTTCTACTGTGGTGAGGATGGACACGCCGTCCAGGAGTGCTCCAAAAGGAAGACCAGGCCGGAAAAAACTCCAGTGCCTAGGTGATTTGCAGGAAGGTCACCTAGGCGAGCAGGTATTTCCTATTGTATCCAAAAAGTTGCTGCTCCCAGTTAAGGTCTCATACTTGTCTCTGTCCGGCTCTGGGAATGCTTTTGTGGATTCTGGGTCAGCTTCCAATTTTATAGACACATCCTTCGCTAAACATCTGGGTCTACCTTGGAGACCTCTATCTGATTCCCTGCGGGCAGTGGCTATTGACTCCACTCCACTGTCTAGGGGTGCAATCCAACATTGTACTCCTGAGCTCGAGATGTTAGTCGGATCCATACATACTGAAAAGTGTATTCTATTTATCATGGAGGGGCTGCCCGCTGATCTGGTGTTAGGGCTGCCCTGGCTTCAGAATTATAATCCGGTGTTTGACTGGAATTCAGGGGAATTAATCAAGTGGTGGCAACAGTGCCTTGACAGATGTCTTCCTATCATACTGGGCAATACAGAGGTGGAGCAGATCCTTGTATTTATTTATGACTTTGCTGAAGTATTTTCTCAGAAACAGTCAGAGATACTACCCCCTCATAGATCTTACGACTGTGCCACTTACCTATTGCCTGGAGTGAAATTTCCTAAAGGGAGGATAGATAATCTGTCAGGTCCTAAGAGACTAGCCATGAAACAATATATTGCAGAAAGCCTTCAGAAGGGGCTCCTATGGGCGCAGGGTTTTTCTTTGTAGGAAAGAAGGATGGAGGCCTCCGTCCATGCATAGACTACCGCAAACTAAATAAGATAATGGTAAAAAACCATTACCCTTTACCCTTGATTCCAGATCTGTTCAATCAGATCCAGGGAGCGAAATGGTTTTCCAAACTGGACAGGTGCCTATAACCTCATCTGTAATTTCCGAGTTATTATCGTAAATTTATTCATAGTTTTTCTGTCTTAGTTCGGTCGTTGACTGACATGATTAAGAAAGGGGTGAAGTTCAATAATTGGAAATCGAGGCCATAGAGGCGTTTGAGAAACTTAAGAAATGTTTTGTATCAGCTCCAGTGTTGATTCAAGCAGATCATAGTAAACCCTTTGTCGTCGAGGTTGATGCTTCCGAGTATGGTGCAGGGGTGGTCTAGTCTCAGGAGTCCACTACCATGACTAACCTTCCCCCTTGTGCCTTCTTTTCACGTAAATTTTCCTCGGCTGCAATGAATCATGACGTTGGGAATCGTGAATTGTTGGCTATTAAATGGGCCTTCAAGGAATGGCGCCACTTCCTCGAAGGTGCCCAGCATTAAGTCACGGTCCTTACAGATCATAAGAACCTCACCTTTTTACAGAATGCTAAAAGGTTGAACTCACACCAGGTACGTTGGCCATTATTTTTTACACGCTTTGTTGTTACTTACAGACCAGGTTCTAAAAATGTTAAAGCTGATGCGCTATCTAGAAGCTTCTGTGCCAGCCATACGTCCCAGGAGGATCCGGTACCTATATTGCCCAAGGAGACGGTTGTCTCAGCCATTTCCCCTGATTTGTCCCCACTCAGTTCCAGCTACAATTATTAAAAGAATTTCATGATTATGTTTTATCTGGACATCCTGGAGTGTCTGGCACAAAAAGGCTGATTTCTCGTATCTACTGGTGGCCTTTGTTGTCTCGTGATGTTGAGGCCTATGTGGCATCTTGTGAAGTTTGCGCTCGGGCAAAGGTTCCAAGAACTCGTCCTCCTGGCGAACTTTGCCCTCTACCTGTACCTGAACATCTATGGACCCACATCTCCAAAACATATTGTCAAACTGCCTGGTTTACCGGAAAATATTGTTTCAGACAGAGGGGTTCAATTAACTTCTCAATTTTGGAGAGCCCTTTGCAAGGCTCTGGGTATCACTCTGTCTTTCTCCTCTGCCTTCCACCCAGAGACTAATGGGCAGACAGAGAGGGTAAACCAAATGGTTACACAAAAACTCAGTTGTTATGCATCTGATCAGCAGGTAGATTGGGTAAAATACTTACCTTAGGTTGAATTTGCCATTAACAATCTGGATAGTAGCTCGTTTGGCACCTCACCATTTTACTGCAGCTATGGTTTTCACCCAAGACGTGTCATTTTTAAGTGCTACATTCAGGGCCGTCTTTTCCATTGGGCATGGTAGACGGTTGCACGGGGGCCTCACGAGATCACGGGACCCTCGGCAGCTGGCTACCCGCTCCAGTGGGAGTGACAGGGACTTTCGTTGGACTGCCTCGCCACCCTGTTGCACTGTGCCTGCGCTTATTCTTCACAGGCAGGCAGGGCAGCGCGGCAGTCAGACAGAGCAGGGGACAGGCGTCTGATGCTCAGTGTGTGCCCTGATGCAGCCCCTGCTATTGCTGTGTCCTGCGGCTCCTGCCTGCACTTTAATCTTCACAGCGCAGGCAGAACAGCCCAGCTGTGAAATAAAGCAGGAGCCAGAGTGCAGCGAGGCTCTGAGCTCCTGCACTACAGCCCCGCTCCTCCCCCTCTTCACAGAGCTCCATGCCACTGAAGAGCAGGAGACGGCTGGGCAGAGAGGAGCAGGGCTGCCCCTCCTCCCTCTGCCCTCATACCATCGGCAGTCAGGAGCTGAAGACTGCCGGGCCCCCTGTTCTTCTAGACTTCAGAACAAGTGAGTGATTGAGAGGGGTGTTTTTAGGAGTTGCGGGGGGGGGGTGGGAGTTGTGAGGTGCTTGTTAGGACTGGGGGGAGATATGGGGTGTTAGGAAGCCTATCCAGCATATACTATCTGCTGACTGTGTATCTAAGCCTCTCCAGTGTATACTATCTGCTGACTGTGTATCTAACCCTATCCAGTGTATACTATCTGCTGACTGTGTAGCTAAGCCTATCCAGCGTATACTATCTGCTGGCTGTGTAGCTAAGCCTATCTAGCGTATACTATCTGCTAGCTGTGTATCTAAGCCTATCCAGCGTATACTATCTGTTGGCTGTGTATCTAAGCCTATCCAGCGTATACCATCTGCTGGCTGTGTTTCTAGGCCTATCAAGTGTATACCATCTGCTGACTGTGTATCTAAGCCTATCCAGCATATACTATCTGCTGACTGTGTATCTAAGCCTATCCAGCGTATACTATATGCTGGCTGTGTATTTAAGTCTATACAGTATTATATCTGCTGTTCCTGTGTATCTAAGCCTACCCAGTTTTATATCTGCTGTCCCTGTGTATCTAAGCCTATCAGGCACAGTCTGCTGAGATACTGTATGCGCGATACTGTGTCACAGTTAGTATATCTTAGGCTATGATATTGTGCTGTAAGTGCATGTTCACACAGCGTTTGTTAAATATGTATTTGGTTCCGTTTTACTCACTGAAAAACGGACTCCGAAATGTATTTAACAATGTTCAATAAGTACTTAACTATACAAGACAGTGATCTGCCTTGAGCAATCGTGCATTGAAATGACACGGTTGCAAGTGCTTAATTTCAACAGAGCAAATAAACTCGTTTACAGCGCGCAAAAATGCACGTTTTGAATTCGTTATGTGAACTTCCCCTAAATTGGTAGGCGTTTTCAAGCTCCGTGCTTGGGGCAGCCTGAGCTGTAAATACGGCCCTGGTTGTAGTATGTAAATTCTGCATAAAAAGAGGGTTTTTTTTATTTTTCAAATTACATTTTTATTGTGAATTATTTTTGAAAGAAAAATAATACAAACACAAAAAGGTAAAATATGAACATGCAAACAATGCAAGAGGAAAACAGCCAATTACACAACATGAAAAAGAAAAAATAAGCCATGTATTATCGATGAAACAAATCTAATTAATCATGTAGGGTTCCACCTACAAGTGCGTCTCCATTCCTTAAGTATCATAATCAAATGCAGATAAGAATGAGGCACGGAATATTATTCTTACACAACGGAAGAGATATGGATGTGTTGCATTGTGTAGCATAAACTGAGGTCGCCTAGATTTTCCATTTGTCTCTTTGTTTAGAAATCAAATGAGGAGGAACAATAAGGCATAGTTCACTATGAAATTGGGCATTAACCCTATTTATGACTTCCCTAAGGCTCGGGGAAGATGTGGACTTCCAATGGTGGGCTATGGTAAGTCTAACGGCAATGAGCACGTGCTGGATAACCGTGCTGGAAATGTCTAATAATGCTAATTCTGGCGTGAGATTGAACTGCGAGCAGTACAGATTTTGTATCGGCTGCGCCTAACATGAAGGGACGTGCAATGGGCACGCAGTGGGCGTTCTGGGGCGGGACGTGGAAATTTCGAAAACTCCGAGGCATGCATGATCGCGGGTCGGCAAAGTGAGGCGCATTGCAGCACTCGACAGCTCTGACAGGCAGACCTAGTTGAATGTGTTCTATCTGAGCGGAGAAGTCGAAGTGGAGCGCGGTATTCTTGTAATGCGCTCGAGTTCTACACTTACAGCAGTACACACTACTACAATAAAAGAATCGTCAAGAAGAATAAATAATTAAGCAAGAATCCTTCTTGGCAGACCACAGGTCCCAGCAAGCCTTTTGTTGTATATACTGAATTGCATTCAACTTCTAAGCAGCCCCAATACATCAAAAGTTGTTATGGAAAATGTGTAAGAAAACATCTGTCCAACCTCTGTACAACATCTGCATTGGCTTATGTGATGTTAAATTATTGTAATTTTCTCAGACTTTGCCATACATTTTGTAGGGGATATTTTTTCTTTGCAGCTAATATATATATATTGTCATTAATGTTCTTGTCAAAAATGTATTATACATTGATTACATTTTTCCAGCACTTGGCTATGTCGGTTTCTTAAGTAATTCATTTGTTTGACAAATGCATTTTATTCTTCATCTTCATACTGTATAATGTATTTCTGACGCGAAATCCGTTCCGTAATTATATTGCAAATACGTGCCACACTTCGTGACGCGTATTTGCAACGGATTTCGCGTCGGAAATACATTTCCCATTATTTACTATGGGGAATGTATTTGCAACGCGAAATCCGTTACAAATAAGTTGCAAATAGGCGTCACAAAGTGTGGCACGTATTTGCAATGTAATAACGGAACAGATTTCGCGTTGGAAGTACATTACACAGTATGAAGATGAAGAATAAAATGCATTTGTCAAACAAATGAATTACTTAATAAACCGACATAGCCAAGTGCTGGAAAAATTTAATCAATGTATTAATACATTTTTGACAATAACATTAATGACAATATATATATATATTAGCTGCAAAGAAAAAAATATCCCCTACAAAATGTATTGCAAAGTCTGTGAAAATTACAATAATTTTACATCAAATAAGCCAATGCAGATGTTGTACAGATGTTCATTTTGGTCTATTATTGTACTAAAAAATTAATATGTATTTGTTCTACATTCACATTGTATTCTATTTTGTATGTCCAGCAAGAGCAAGCACAGCACAGGTATTGCTGGGACCTGTGGTTCTCCAAGCAGGATTTCTATGTTCCCAGGGCTTAGTTCTGGACCTATTTACAGACGTATATACTCCCGTAAATACATCACCAACTGAGACTAAATACGACCGTAAATACGTCCGGATTTCCCATAGGTAGCCATTCTAAGCTACTTGTTCCTTATTTTAGGCTCAGTTGGTGATGTATTTACGGACGTAAATACGTCTGTATATACGTCCAGAACTAAGCCCTGGGAACATAGAATTCCTGCTTGGAGAACCACAGGTCCCAGCCAGACCTGTGCTGTGCTGGTTCTTGCTGGACATACAAAATAGAATACAATGTGAATGAAGAACAAATACATATTCATTTTTTAATAAAACAATAGACGAAAATGAACATCTGTACAAATACATATTCATTATTTACATAGTTACATAGTTAGCACGGTTGAAAGAAGACAAGTGTCCATCAAGTTCAACCAAGGGTGGGGAAAATGTGGGTGAGGGAGAGCGACAAGGACCAAAATTCACATCTGTACAACATCTGCATTAGCTTATTTAATGTAAAATTAGTTCAATTCTCTCCATTTTTTAAAGACCTGTTCTAGCTATTCTTTCTTTCTTTGGAGAGCTTATATATATTTGCTTTAATTTTAAACAATCAACTTTTTATATACATTGCTATGTCTTTTATTCAACTTTTGATTTTTCTCTTCATTCATTAATTTGAAAGACAACTCTTTTTGCTATTCATTAACATGTTTAATGATTTTTCGCTGAATTTCAGCCGGTCTAGAATATCGTAATACATGTTAGGAGCAGTTCTTCTGTGCCTAAGTCCCGCACTGCGCCTCACACACTGGCGAGGCGCAGGGAACTTTTCATCGCATGTATGAGCGCACCTCCTCGGGCGGTGAATCTTAGGCGCAGTCCCTTCTGCGCCTAAGTTCCGCGCTGCGCCTCACACACTGGTGAGGCACGGTGGACTTTTCACCGCATGTATGAGCGCACTTCGGGCGCCGAAATAAATGAGGAGCAGCTTTCACTTTAGATCGGGCGAAAATGGGCGCTCTGACGCGCCGATCTTCATACATGTCGCCCATTGTCTTTTAAAATGAGGTCTATTTGGGCCCCATATAAATTTTAAAAAAAGGGCTTGGAGTTTATTCAGATAGTTTGTAGGAATTATAAAAAGTGCCCTTGCTATGTATAAAAACTTAGGGAGGAGGAGCATTTTAGTGAGACTAATTTTAGCTATCCACAATAAGGAGAATTGGTGAAATCTAGAAATATCAGCAGTCAATGTTGAATATAGCTCGTCCCAATTAGACTCTACAGTTTGGGAGAGGTTGGGAAATATCTTAACACCTAAGTATGTAAGAGAGGAATCAGACCAAATAAAGTTAAAGTGAGACAGGCGGGTTCGGAGAGAGGATGGGCAGTTTATGGGCAAAATGGTGGATTTAGTTATGTTTAATTTATATAGAGAGATCTCTGAATAACGTTGGATTATCTCTAATAATGCAGATAAAGATATTCTGGTTGCCGACATATAAGGATATCATCAGTATATAAACTGGCCTTATGACTATGACCGGCAATGTCAATACCTACGATTGAAGGAGATCTTCTAATCATTGCAGCGAGATGCTCAATGCTCAAATCGAAAATCAAGGGCGATAGTGAGCATTCTTGACGAGTGCCATTTGTTATGCCGAACGAGTTAGAAGGAAACCCTGAAGAATATACAGTTGCAGAGGGAAGCGTATACAGTGCAGTGATCGCATCAAAGATGGGATCAATAAACCCAAATTTAATTAGTACTTCTTTCATATAGGACCAGTTGATCCGATCAAAAGCTTTTTCCCCATCAAGGGAAAGCAGGACTGAAGGAGATTTATCTTTGCTGAGGAATTGTAAGACATTAAGGAACCATCTAATCCCATCCCTAGTTTGCCTATTTCATACAAAACCTACTTGATCGGAATTAAGAAGTGTGGGTAGAACTAAGTTTACTCTGTTAGCAATGATTTTAGCAAATAATTTGATATCAGAGTTAAGTAAGGAGATGGGTCTATAGTTAGAAATTATATCTTGTGGTTTACCTGGCTTGGGAATGGTCACAATCGTAGCTGCCAGCATTTCCGCAGGGGGTGATTTCCCGGTAATAAAAGAGGTAAAAGTATCCAGTATATGTGAATTAAGAAGAGAGGGGAAGAGTTTGTAATCTTCATTTCTCAGCCCATCTGGCCCTCGAGACTTGTTCAGCTTAGCTTTATTAATAGCTTGTTGAAGTTCCTGGAGAGTAATAAGGGAAGAGGGGTCAATTGGTCATTAAAGAGTCCTGGTAAGGATATTTTACTCAAGAAGGACCGCATAGTAGTTGCGTTACTGGGTGGTATGGCGGGATCTTTGTTAAGATTATACAGTGATTCATAATACTGGGCGAAGGCGTTGGGGATTGGTAATTTTATGACTATTTACTGTGAGATAGGCAATCCTGGATCGAGCTTGGAGGTGTTTAACCCTACGGACCAACAATTTCCTTGGTCAATCTCCTTGCATGTAAAAGCTCCATCCGAGCCTTGCAAGGGAAAACGCATATTTCTGAAGACTGATAGTTTTTAGCTGCTGCTTTAAGGAATGCAATTCTGTGATGGTGGTGGGAGATGGGGACTTTTTAACAAGATCATCAGTGATGCGGATTTTCTCCAAAATGTCAAAGTTCTTTTTCCCTCCTACGCTTTTCCCTAGATGCAATTTTAAGAAACACACCTCTGATGAACACTTTATGAGCGCACCAGAGCGTGGAAGGTAGGGATATGGAGGAGCTATTTAGATCAAAGTATTCTTTCAGTGATACCTTAATCTCTTCAGTAATAGATGTGGATTTCAACAAGTAAGTATTTAATCTCCAAGGGGAGTATAGCGGAGAGGGGGATTTGTCCACTAACCGAAGAAAAGTAGGGGCGTGATCGGACCAGGTTCTGTGACCTATTTCAGATGAAAAGACGCTAGATAGGGTTTGCCGATTGGTTAAATAGAAATCTATACGTGAATATAAATTATTGGGAGCAGAGTAGAAAGTATAATCAATTTCCTCAGGGTGAGAATAACTCCAAGGATCATGTAGATTTTCCATGGCTAGCAGGGATTTTAGATCTTGTGTTTTTGGGAAAGAATTACGTGATTTATCCATCTGAGCGTCAATTACTAAATTAAAATCTCCACATAGGACAAGATTATTATTGTGGAGGGACTTGGCTTTACTAACAACTTTGGAGATAAAGAGTGGTTGTTTCTAGTGTTGAGCGATTATTATCGACAAAGTTGAAATCGGCACAGTTTTTATGGTGATCGGATTTTTTAATCTGCTAATTTGGGTTAAAATCTGCATCATCTTTTAAAGATCGTGCCTTTTTCGGGCTTCCTGAAATTTTTGGCGGCCAGCAAATCAGATTACAGAATAGAGCAGGATGAGTGTGGTGCGCGTCATGACTGGGATGGTAGGTTGCAAATTGGCTGGAAAATCACATGACCCTTTTTTACATAGAACCTTTCCCTGTTTCAGCCTCAGTGCTCTCAGCGTCCAGACAAAAGGGAGTGCGCTCTGCTTGTGTAAAAAACAGCTCACAAAATTATTAATTTCTTCACAAGAAACCTCTACTATTAGCGTGACCCTTACAACTTAGTTAGTTTAGAGTTTGGAAGATTTTATATAGTTGGGTAGAAATTTAAAGGAGCACTACTGCTGTAAAGCACGGGGGGGGAGCGGGGGGGGGGCCCCGGGGGCGAACACAGACAACTCTTAAAAAATATTTGGATAAAGTTCACCAAGATTAGTGTAGACTTTGCAATACTTTATTATTACATTTTTTCTATTGAAATATTTCCTATATTGGGCACCTGAACTTATAGGATACACACTTTTCTATAACTGCGGTTCTTTTATTATCAGTATACATTTTAGATGGGTTTCTTTTTCAATTTTGCCCTTCCACCTTTGTTGATATATCCAACTTGTATTAAATTAAATCCAGCAAGTCAGCACAGGCTGATAGGTCCCAAAAAAAACCCTTTGAAATATCCGAAAACATTACTAGGTTTTTTGCACTTTTCCCCAACCCAAATTTGTTGATAGAGCCATTTTGCATTTAAATTTGAACCAAATTTGTATTTTACCAGGGGGAAAATTGAAGGTCCCAAAAAAATACCTTTATTACCCGAATCATTAAAATACGTTTTTTTTGACTTTGGGGGCCTACAGCTTTGTTCATTGGGGCACCTTGCATTTAAAAAGTAAACTGCAATTTTTTAGTCACCACGGGAATTGATGGGGCCCAAAAAAAATACCTTTTATTACCGAATAGATTACAGATACGTTTTTTTTTGCACTTTTCCCAGCCCCAGATTGTTGATAGAGCCATTTGCAGTTAAATTTGAATCCAAAAAATTGTGTAGTTACCACATAAATTTGATAGGTAAAAAAAATATTTTTTTAACCCCGAAAAATTTAAAACAAAAACCCTTTTTTAAAACCCCGTTTGGAAAAAAATTTTTTTCCCCCTTTTTGGCCCCGCTTGGGGCCCCCCAGCCTTTGTTAAAACCCTTTGAAAAAGACCCCTTTTAACCCTTTTTGAAAAAAATTTTTTTTTAAATTTTAAAATTTTTTTTTCAAGGGCAAATTTTTGTTTTTTAAATTTTTTTTGGAGGGGATTTGAAATAGCTGTGATTTGCCGTTTTTTTAAAAAGAGATTTTCCCAAAAACTTTTCCCTCCCTTTCAAATTTTTTAAAAATTTTTGAACATGGAGCGAAATTCGGTGGAAAGCGAGCAAAGGGGGGTAGGACAGGAGGAAGGTACAGAAAAGGTGCCCCTTCCCACGCTGGCGAAAACACGCATGCCAGCAGATCATCAGTTGCGGGACCTCGGGCCTGTCACCCGGGGTCGGGCCCGGGAAATCTCTACATCAGCGTCGCCAATCTTCCTTCATGGTTAATGAACCTGCATCCAGCAGTCTTACCTCCTCGCCTCCCAGCGGGGGTACAAAAGTCGTATCGCACCCACTCCGCCCAACATGAAGCAGCCCAAATGTCACTCGTTACCCACCCTGGGATAACCCATTTTCTGAAGACCTTTTTGATAAAAAAATGGGGTTGGGGGTAGAAGGCATGTTAAAAGATAAAGAGGCCAAAGAGGATGTTTTTTTCTCTGCCTGACCCCCATTTACTGATGCCATAAAGGGTTGAGAAGGAAACCGGTAAATCGGAAAAAACCCGGGGCGGTGGGGCAACCCCTTGCAGTCCCCTTGTGTAGCCCGCAGCTCCTGAGCGAATGCGGGACGACGAAGTCCCCTGGTTGATGAGATGAGACACTTGGGGAACCCAACGGGGTTTTTTCAGCAAATTTCTTGCGGCGCTTCACACGGGACGAGGAGGAAGACGAGGGGGAGTGTCAGTCGGGTTCCGCCTCAAAAAGGGGAGAGGGCGGTCGCAGAAGTCGCTAATGATTCCGCCCAGCCACGGTCAGGAAACCCGCCCCCCCTGTTTATCGCCGTCAAAAAGCCGGGACTCTCAACGGGCCCTTTTTTAACCAAGCCTCTGATTCACCCAGCTGTCAATGCCCCCTTTTGCGAAAACGCTAAGTAAGGCAAGAACCTTATGTGGTTAACCCCCCCCAAAATGTCTATCACATGCAGCAAATGCATGGTGAAATGGGGCAACACTTCCCCAAAAAACCCAAATTGACTCGGGCTCCAACCACGTCACACCCTCTGTCTCCCCTCCCCCCACCCCAAGCTTGCCAGCTGCCCATGTCTTCAGGTAAAGATCAGGGATCAGCCCCGTTTAGCCCAGCATCGCCCAGTACCCCCAGAACCAAAACCATACCCCTTCTCCTTCCCCAGTTTTCACCTGCACCCCGACAGCGGCCATCTACAGCCACCTTTTCCGTCTTCCAGTTTGGGGAGCAGAAGAAACACTTGAACCCAAACCATCCAAAGCCAAAAGCCTGAATGTCGCTTCCCAGGTTTTTTGGCCTTGGAAATTTCCCTTTCCTCTGGTGGTAAAGATGGGTTCCGCCACTAAAGGCCCTTGCCTCCCCCCAATACCAATCCCGGCAGGCATTTCTTTGCCAAAAAGCCGCCCCCTCCCGGCCCCACCCGGGTCATCTAAAATTTCAAGCGCGTTGTTGCATCGTGGCCAAAAAAAGCCCTTTTAACCCCCGACACTTTGGACTAGTAAGCACTGCCAAAGGGGCCGTTATTCGTGCGTCACTGGGAGAGCGGGGTGGTGTCCCTGGGGGTGACGGTGGCTCTAGGCTCGGCGCACGCTCTTCAAAACCCAGGGATGGGCAGGGTTCTTTCCCCCAAGGCCCGGGGGCATCCGGCCCCAGAGAAACCGGGCCCGTGTTAAAATTAATCTGTCTTGGAACCGTCCACACACGGGTCAAAACTGTCAAAAGGCTCTCCTCAACGAGGCCCCGACCCCCTTGCTGGGGTGCCAAGAACCTTTCCCAGGAAAAAGGTGGTGTGGATAACGGGCAAATCCTGGCCGCCCTTAAGACGGTAGCTGGAGCAACCCTTCCCTTTTGGCACATGTCATAAAACCCCTTTGCCCGCCCAAAAAAATTTTCAAAAGAGCTACCAGGGTCGGGACTGCCTCGAGGAAGGTCGAAGTCAAGTTCGCACTTCGCCGTTCGCAACCTGTTTCGTCCCCCTGGCGCTTTTGCAGGTCAGCTGGGGCCCCCCCGTAAACGACCCAAATTTTTTGACGTGGCCACGCGGAAAATTCCCCCTCCACATGCCCCCAGCTTGTGCAGCAGCGAATGCCATTACCCCATTCGAGTGACACTGGCCTGACAAGCAGGGGTGCGGACCTCGGTTTTGAGCCAGCGAGAGTGGAGGCAGTGAAGGAGCTCTGAATCCTTGCCATTTTGAAAAGCCACCAAAATGGTCAGTGCGGACAACCCTTTTCACATGAGCATTGTGGGATCTTTGTTCTGGACCGATCGTTGGACACTCTGAAACAACAGGTCCCCCAGCGCGGAGGAGGAGACGGACACGATGCGGAAACCCCACCTTCTCTCCGTCAAATCCAAAGGCCCCACAGTTTTACAAATTTTATCGGGTTTTATTATATGGTTCGGGGGTCCCATATGAATTGGAAGGGTGGGATCACTCTCGGGTGCTCAGTCAGGAATCAGGGGGTTTTGAAGCGTGCCGGGGGCAGCGGGGGGGGGGAGGTATTCCTAGACACCCACGTTACCGACGTCCGTCTTTTGGGAAAAAGGTTGGGGCGAATTTTGGGGGGAGGGGAAGATGGGAAGGGTCATTTGAGTGCCCCTCGACCCAGAGGGTCGGGAAATCAAGGCTCCATCTCTCAAGGGGTGCTTGGAGCTCCTTTTCCTCCAACATATTTTCGCATTAAAAGGGCCCTCAAAATGAACAACAGTTACGGGTGGCCACCCTCCTTGATCCCCGGGACAAAAAAAACTCAGCACTTTCCTTCCACCCACCCAAATAGAGATTTAAAAACAGGAAATGAGACCTTGCGATTGATCAAAGGAGACATCTGTTGGTCTGCTTCAGTTCCCCAAATGTCACGGGGAACAACATCAGCGACATGACAGCAGTAAGTGCCAATAGGGTACGGGAGCAGCAGGAAGGTGGGAGAAGCCTAATGGGTGACCTCTGGCAATCTTTGTTTACCACCCAAACCCCCATTTAAAACAGGGCAACATCCAACCACAGAGATCAGCTAGATCATGGTGCACAAAAATCGGTCTCAACACCCATGTTTTTTTATGGTTCCGGGCCCAATAGACTTCTTTCCAAAATGGAGAATGCCCGGGGGGCTCGTCACCCATAGGGTGTTTCCCCCCCACAGCCAGCGTCATATCTGAGCGGACCTTCACACAGCTGGAGGAGTCCTTAAAACAAAACACCGCTTTCCACAATAAGTGGGCGTTTTACTTTCATCAAGATGATAGGCATGGGTCTCTGATGATGTTTGGCCCCAATTGCGAGGTCACCATTAGTTCCGGTTCTTCACATTCCCTTTAAAAAAGAAATGGTCCCCTTGAAAACTTTTTTTTTAAATGACTTTCCTGCAATTTTTTTCTCTTTTTCCCAACGGGGGGGTTGTTTTTCTGTTAGGAGACTGTAAAAACAGCAAGGTTTATACAACACCGTATTCCATTTTCTCACTTTTTCTTTAGAAGTTTTTGCATTGCAATGTTTTGAGGGCATGTTGCGTAGATAAAGCTATAATATGGGGCTTTGGAACAGAAATGGTTTAAGTGGCATTTCTCCCTCACAATTTTTTAAAAGTGGCTGAAATCAATTTATAATTTTTTGGGGGCATGTAGCTGTGAATACAGCAATAATCATGGTCTTTGGGAAAAAAAGTGGTTTTAAGTGGCATTTCTCCCTCACAATTTTAACAGTGGTGAGAGTCATTTTTATAATTTTTTTGGGGCAGCTGCTTTGAAATGAGCAATACTACAGGTCTATTATAAAAAAAAGTTTTTTTAAAAAAGAAATTTTTTTTCACAATTGTCCAAAGTGGCCAAGGGGCATGTTTTAATTTTTGGGGGATTTTTCTTTTAAATGCAGCTATATACAGGTCCCATTATAAAAAAAAAAAGTTGTTTCTAACAGACATTTGTTCTTTACAATTTTCCCAAAGTGGCTCAAGGGGTTGAAATTTTTTGGGGGTTTTTTTTGTCGAAACAAGGATAAAAAAAGGGGTTTAAAAAATTTTTACAAATTTTAATGGCTCAATATTGGAGAAAAAAATAAATTGACCTGTTGTTTGCAAAATACGTTTTTGAAGACTTTTAAAAAGCACAATCCCTTATTTGAGAAAAAACCCCTTTAATACAATAAAAAAAAGAGAAACAAAGAATGGGGGATTCCCTCCTATTTTTAAAAATGTGTTTTCTAGAATTAAACTACAAAAAAAACTTTCATGTACAAAATAGTGTAAAAAAAATTTCCCCTGAATGTACAAGGGGGCGGGAAAACTTGACCAGATTAGGTTTTTCAAGGGGCATGGGGTTGGAGACGGACAAAAAACAAAAATATAGAGACAAATTTCCCCAGCACGTGAGTAAAATAAGAAAAAGAATGCCAAAAAAAGGGAACCGGGGGAACAGGGGCGTTAACCACCGTATTTTCCCGTGAACTCAAATTTGGGCCCCACTCAAAAAGGGGCAAACGCAACCCAGGGCAGGGACAGATATGTTCCCGTGAAACTAAAATGGGGGAAAGACTCTTTTCCCGGGACTTTTGAACTGTGGGGCAGACAGGTTTAAGGTCATTCTGCGGGACAGGACAGATAATTTTAAAGCCAGTTCAACAAAATGGTGGTTGAAAGACTCCTTTTTCGCACTTTTTATTGTGGGGTCAGCAGGTTTTGGGGGAATGCTGGGCCCAGGACAGGTATAGTCAATGTCCATGAAACTAAAATGGTGGGTTTAAAAAATCCTTTTCCCCATTTTTAATCTGTGGGTCAGACAGGGTTTTAAAGGTCATTTTGCGGACAGGGCAGATATAGTCAATGTCCCGTTCAAAAAAATTGTGGTTGAAAAAAATCCTTTTTCCGGGATTTTAAATCTGGGGGAGCAGGTTTGGGGTCAGCTGCGTTCCCAGGCAGGGATATTCAACCATTTAAGTAAGATGATGGTTAAATATATGCCTTCTGGGGACTTTTTAAAAATTTTTGGGGGATGCAGGTTTAGGGTATGGTGGTACAAACAGGGATGTGAAAGTTTTGGGGTTTTTTTTTTTGTGGCTTTTAAAACCTAGGTGTTGCCTAAGTGTAGCACGTACCATTGATGTTTGGATGTTAAATTTCCAGTTCTCCCCCCTGTTTGGGGGTAAGAATGAAAGGGGTTTTTGCTCTTCCAAAGACTTTTAAGGTCATCGCCCTAATCGACTCTACTATCGACTAACTTTTGTGTTTGGGCGTTATCGTCCATCGACCGTTCGATGGTCAACTAACGCTCAAAAGCGACCTTTTTAAAGGGCGAGTTAGGCCCATTAACATTCAAAGACAATATTTTGACCCCCATTGCAACAAATGGGTTGGTATATGAGAGAGGAGTTGTAGTCAAGTGCGAAGACCGCCGGAGAGAAGCAGAATGGAGAGTTCAAAAAACACATTATGTTATACATGGCAATAAACTGAGAGAACCATAAAGCCCTTGTGGGCAACAGTCTGGAGAGTAATATACAACAATAACAACAGTATTTTCAATAAATGGAAATAGGATCAGAGTGAGACACAATAGTCCTGTGGCAGGAGGCCGCACGGAACAGGGAGCATAGCTCAAAGAATACCATGAAGAGTGAAAGAGCTTCAGGAGGAAAGTGTGAGCAACATCATGTCCCTGCCCGTAGTCCAATCATAGGGCTTAGAAGATCTTAAGGCAGATCTACCATGTTTTTCGGACCACTTCCGGTTGGGTTCTTTGAGTCTTGATTGGAGTAGTAGTTGAAGAGTGAATTAAGTCCCATGAGAGGAGGAGCTCTTTGACCATTGCTGGAGTGCGGCAGGTGGTAATGACATTGTCTCTTGTAATAACTAATTTGACGGGAAAGCCCCAGTGGTATCCGATGTCGTGATCCAAAGGATTTTGGTGTATTGGGAGAATTCCCTTCGCTTCAACATAGTTCCTGCTGAGAGATCAGGGGAAATTGCAATATCTTTATACTTATCAGGTAGGGGAGGGTGTCTACGTAGGGCTCTGAGAAAATGGTCCTTCGTTCGGAAAAAAATATTTTGGCAATAACATCTCTTGGGACCGAGTGGTGAAGATGCTTTGGTTTAGGTAAGCGGTGAATATGGTCAATCGTGAGATCAATTTGGGAGGCTTCTGGTAGCACTACAGCCATGAAATCTGTGAGGAAAGGTTGGAGAAGATCTTGGGTAATGGACTCCGGCACCCCTCTGATTCGGATATTCTTGCTTCGCGACCTGTCCTCCAGATCAAGAAGCGTTGAAGATAGTCTCTGAACCACCTCCTCTAATGCTGAGTTGGCATCTATAAGGGAGTTATGGGACCTTGCAAATTCTGACATTTTTTTTCCTAAATGATCAGTTCTTGATACTAGGGATTGTATATCGGCTCTGAATTCCGACATCATGTGTTTGAAATCAGTTTGCAGGTCTTCTCGGAAGGAGGAGAAGAGACGTTGAAGGGTTACTTCTGTGGAGTTGGGTTGTTCCATCGTGTCCTGGGAATCCACTGAGCTTGACTTAGGTGAAGTCGCAGAGAGAGGAGGAAAAGAAATACGACGGTCTATGGAAGGGGGTTGTGATGTCGACTGCGGGAAAGAATTCCGTAAGTTTTGTTGGCTTTGCTTTGGTTCTCTTTTTGCTAGTACTTTCCATTAGGTTTGGGTAGTAGCCAGGTTCAGAAAAGCATGTAAATTAATTGGCAAGGATGATATAAGGGAAGATCGGTTGTAGAGTGATAAGGACAAGAACTTTATGTGGGTTCTCTGACACCAGTATCCGCAACAAATAAATTTGACCAGCTAAAGGTTCCCTCTCGGTTATAATATGACAGAGGTCAAATCCCAGCAGGTCATAAGGCTTAGGAAATTCAGAGACTGAGTAGTCCGCAAGGTGAATGGTGTCCAGGTGCTCTGGCCCCACAGTGTGTCATGGAGGAGGCAGTTTCTGGGAAAGATGTGAAGCCTCAGGTGCCACAAAATGGCCGCTGCCATGTGTTACAGGACTGCAGATTTGCATGGGGGCTCCAAGAGCTGGCTCACCTTAATTCTCAATACACAAACCAAGCCAGGAGGTTCGTAGCTAGCAGTGTCGGAGGCAAGAGCAGTTATCTGGCGTGGGCACAGTGCGGTGTAACTAGTAGCGAGTGCATCAGATAGCGGTGGTGTCTTAAAATGGCTGCTGCAACGTGTCACCTCACTATGGCAGACAGTTGGAGAGAGCGCTACATAGGCTTCCCCAATCTAAATCCCGGTCCTGGTTTAAGGCCAGGAACTCGGGATCCAGCAGTATTAGGGCCGGGAGTACTTATCTGCTTAGTACAGTGCACGCGGCGGCCGGCGTAGCAGTCAAGGATGGCGCAGGCTCTCTGCTCTCCTGTACTCTTGGGTCCGCACATCTAACCTCTCAGAGGCCGGAGTCAGGAAGGAGATGCACACTCGAGCAGCAGCTGTGTTGGTTGGGGGGCCCAGTGCACTACACTGCCCAGGGACCCATAATGCTGTTAAGACGGCTCTGGCTACATCTAATCACAGCAGAGTGGATGTTATCTTGAAGGATCTGTGCACAGCCTGGGTCCAAGTTCAGTAGAACTTGGTTAAGACCCAGAACATCCAGAAGAAAAGTTGCAATAGACTGTGTCTTTGTTCTAGTGGCTTTGTTGTTGGGGAGAAGGTATGGTTATCCACCCGAAATCTACAATTAGAAATTCCCTCCGGTAAACTCGCACCGCGATTTGTAGGTCCATATGGGGTTCTAGAAGTGGTTAATCCAGTGGCATATCGGCGTAAATTACCCTATTGTCTCCGGATACACAACGTGTTTCATCACTCACTTCTCAAGAGGTATATTCAGCCAGTGACTCCACCCCCTAGACCTCCTTCTTCTGTTTGTATTGAGGGGGAGTTAGAATACGAAGTTGCCCGAATCTTGGATTCTCATAAGGTCCAAAGGTCATTACAGTATCTGGTCCACTCAAAGGGTTATGGTCCTGAGGAGAGATCGTGGGTTCCCTCTTAATCCATCCATGCCGATCTCCTAGTAAAGGAATTCCATGAGTCTCACCCAGACAAACCTAGACCAGGGAAGAGTCCAGTGGCCCCTCCTAAGAGGGGGGGTACTGTCAGGGCTAGGCAGCATTCAGCCTGCGAGGAGCAACAGTCTGCAGCAGCTGATTTGCAACCCCACCCGGATAGACATTCAGCTGGAATCTGTGTGAGTGACAGAGGCCCAGCCACTCTGGACAGGGGGTGTGTTTGCAGCAGCCAATGGGAGAACCCGGAGGCCGTTCCAATCAGCGACAGGGGCGGTATCCGGGAATCACATTTAAACTCCCTGCAGGCTGAGTGCTGTGCCTGCAATATTCTCCTGGCTGCCTTGTGTTTCTGTGCTTTGTATCGTGTTTGTTGTGTGTACTAGACCCCGGCTAGACCTCTGATTTTGCACCTCGTTCCTGCTAGTGTTTTGAACTCGGCTTGTTTTCTGTTTTCTCTTTGGTTCCGATTTTTGGCTTGATGTATCCGATTTGTTACTGACCCGGGCTGTCTGACCCTTCTTCCACCTGACAGCCCCAGCATTCGAGCAGGGCAGGGACTGTCGCCCAGTTGGCATCTGCTGCCTAGGGCAGCACGTCAAGTAGGCAGGGACAGTGGCCTGGGTTCCAGTTAGGTCTCACTGTACCTACCTTGACGTGACATTATTATTATTATAGTAGGATCTTGGCCCTCAACTCAGTTCTTTTTAGCTCGCGCTGACATTAACTTGTCAGGCTGCGTTCCCAATTCAGATATTTGGTAAGTTTTGCCCCCGTAACTGCCCAGAGAAGTGAAGTGATTCGAAGAGCGGTGGCTGTCATCTGCGTGTCATACTAAAACACAGCATTGTATCAAGACTTTGTACTTTCTAACAGTGTCATTCACCGTACCATAGCCTATACTGGGAATCCGCAAAAACATTCTAAGTGGGTCAAAATGTGAAAAAAAACATACTTGCACCATGTTTTAAGGAGGGGGGGGGGGTCACTGTCCAGTATAAAGGATGTGTTCTCTGTATTCTGGAGGTTGGTACGATTTCACCAATACCAAATATGTAGGGTTTGCGTTATGTTATAGTACTGTAAAAAAAATCCAAACATTTTCTATTTTTGAAGTTTGTGCCGCAGTGACACTTTCTGCGACCAATAACTTTTTTTGCACTTCAACCTATACACCTGAGGGAGGCTGCATTTCTTGCAGCCTGAAGTGTACGTTTTATTGGTACCATTTTTACAGGACTTGAAATGACCAAAAAATGCACAATTTTAGCGTTTGCTATTTTTTTCTTCAACACTGTTCAGCGTATGGGATAAATTATATTTTGATAGATTGAACTTTTTCAGATGCAGCAATACAAATTATTTTTTATTTGTAAAATAGCCAAATTTTAATTCTTTTTTACACTTTTAAACATTTTTTTCTTGTCTTACTTGGAAGGGGTCTCCATGTTAACCAATCTGGGCATGCGATTTCATCGCAGGGGCCCCGATCAGACTGAGGAACAATGCTCAGCAACATTTCTCATTCATTTAGACGCTGCAATCGCCGCTGCATCTACGAGGTTAAACGGCACGGGATGGCACCGGCTCTATCCTAGTGGGTTTTAACTGCAATTAGCAGCCATCACCGGGTTATCCCTGTAATCATATTAACCCAAAACTAACTTTTAAAACTAACATGTCGTCATTTATACCTTGACCACTATAAAAAAAAAAAAAAAAACACTATGCGGATTGCTGTATTTTCTTTATCCTGCCTTCCAAAAAAGGAATTATAGGTAATCAAAAAGTCAGGTATCCCCCAAAAATGGTGTCAGTTAAAACTTCAACTCATCCCACAATAAAGGCCTTTATACAGCTCCGTACAACAAAAAAATAAAAAAGGTTATGGCGATGTGTGTTTTTTTTTTTAAATAAAAGTGTTTTTATTGTTTAAAAGCAGTAAAGCATAAAAAATATATAGACTGGGTATCTCTGTAATCATATCACTTGCTGAGTAAAGATAACATGTAATTTATATCACACAGTGACCAATGATGTAAAAAATGAAATAAAAAAACCCTACGAGGATTGCTGTAGTTTCTTTATCCTGCCTCACAAAATTGTCGATAAAAAGCTATCACCGTCATATGAACCCCAAAATGGTACCAATGAAAAAGTCAACTCATCCCTCAAAAAACAAGCTCTCAAACAGCTCCATATACAGAAATATAAAAAAAAAGTTATGACTGTCAGTCTATGGCAACATAAAAATAAAATTTTTGGAAACGTTCTTTAAAAGTAATAAAACATTAAAAACTATATAAAATTGATATGGTTGCAATTGTAGCGACCTGCATAGTAAAGTTATCATGTTATTTACACCGCACGGCAAACACTGTAAAAATTCCATTTCCAAAACCCAGTGCTAAAGAAAACTGTGAAGCAATTTTAAATTAAAAAAGGGTTGACTTCTGCAAGGTTTAACCTGTTCTGGTTCTTTGGGGGCTTTGCAAATAGCACATATCACACACAAAAATCTGCCTTCCAAAAGCCAAATAGCGCTTCCAAATTTTGGGGTGCTTTTCTCCAGGATTCCTCGTGAAAATATAACATTTTCAGCTAAAACTGCAGATTATAGTAATTTTTCCATTTTCATAGCCAAATACACTACACCCCTGGATATATTCCTTAAGTTGTGTAGTTTCCCAAATTATTTTTTAAGGGTGTTTATTAAGTTTTAGCACCTTAGGATCTCTACAAACTAAAAAATGAGACCCCAAAATCCAGTGGGTGCTCTTCCTATTCTGAGGCTTGGAGTTGAGCCAAATAGCGTACTAGGGCCACATATGGAATATTTCTAAAACGGCAGAATTGGAGGAATCAATCTTGAGTTGTATTTTCTAGGTAACATCTACAGTGTTTCAGTAAATAATAGATTAAAATAAAAAATCTGCAAAAATTAAAAAATGAAATTTCAGTCCACTTTGCTTTAACCCCTTCGCAACATTGGACATATGCATACGACCTAGCGGGAAGTGACTTCCCTCAAATGGACGTATGCATACGTCCTGGCGATCGCGCAGGCTTGCGGATGAGCCGTGCACGATCGCGACATGGGACCAGTGGTAAATTACTGCTGGCCTTATGCCCCATCACCCCCGGCCGGAGTGAGCTCCAGCCGCGGGTGTTTAACCTCTTAACTCCGACGATCAATTAAGATCGTCGAAGCTAAGTCGCAAGCAGGAGGAGGGAGCCCCTTCTGCCTGCTCTTCGGCGCGCTGCTGCACATTGGTGCAGCAACGATCTCCTACCAGACAGCCCCGGGAACTGAAGATCACTTCCTGGAGCCGTCTGTGATGTCAGGCTGCCCACAATGCATTGTCATGGCGACCAGTGCATAGCAACAGTGCCATGTACTGGCTTGCCTTATAACAGCAACCTTTAGAAGATCTGAAGATTGGTGTTATAAATCCCCCATGGGGAAAGTAAAAAAAAAGTGTAAAAAAAAGTGAAAAAAGTAAAACACAAACACAAACAAGAAAATAAAAACACGTACACCGCCCTTTTCCCCCCTTTCAACGGCAAAAGCCCAAAAAAAAAATCAAAAATAAATAAATACCCATATTTGTTATCGCCGATGCGTAAGACTGTTTTAAATGTGTCCTATTTAAATTTAACCCCTACGGTGAAAAATGTTAAAGAATTGCCATTTTTGTTCATCTACAGCACATAAAAAAGAATAAAAAGCGATCAAAAACTCATTAAAACCAAATTTGTCCCAATTAAAAACTCGTTTTTAAAAAAAAAAAGTCCTTTCACCCCCTGTATCGGAAAAAAAAAAAGTTTGGCTTCAGAAGACGCGATGCATAAACCAATTTTTTTTCAAATTAAAACCCTTTTTTTTTTTTTTAAAGGCTTAAAATAAAAAAAATATATAAAAAGGGTATCGCCGTAAATTTCACCCACAGGTAAAGCTAATTGTCATGGTATTTCCCCCGTGAGGCTGTTAAAATAAAAATAAAAAAAACTCTGGATTGCAGTATTTTTGTCACCTGCCTTCCAAAAAACAGATTTTTAAAAATGATCAAAAAGTCTTGTCCCCAAAAAAAAAATTTTACCAATAAAAAATCAACTCCTCCCCCAAAAAAACGCCCCAACAGCTCTGTATAAGAAAAATAAAAAAAATTATGGTTCAGACTGCGCGATTTCAAAAACGGTTTTCCTTTTTTAAAAAGTGTTTTTATTGTGTAAAAGCATTAAAAAGGAAAAAAATCTACAAAATTTTGGGATCACTGTAATGTATCAAAACCCGTGAGTAGGGGGGGA
>JAODAL010053700.1:0-25103 GCA_025379985.1 Phyllomedusa bahiana
TAAAAGGGGGGGGGGGGAAAAGGGATTGGATATATATATATTATATCAGGAGCGGGCAAGGGATTGAATATATATATTTTTTATATTATAAAATTAACTGTAATTCTATGTACTTATTTATTTATTCCACAGTACTGCACAGAGATTATATGGCAGTATTATTTGTGCATGCTACAATGTTACTATTTAAGCAATGTATTGTGCTGATTTGTTCATATTACATGGCAATATTATAGCACTGATATAT
Organism: Phyllomedusa bahiana; assembly: GCA_025379985.1. Taxonomy (NCBI): domain Eukaryota; kingdom Metazoa; phylum Chordata; class Amphibia; order Anura; family Hylidae; genus Phyllomedusa; species Phyllomedusa bahiana. The sequence goes on from JAODAL010053700.1 coordinate 248, forward strand.
TCTCTTCTTATCTTAAGGCTATGTTCACACAGCGAAATGTAATATGTAATTCGCCTTGGAATCTTTTTGAATTCAACCAAATGCATTCTGTTGGGAATCCAGGTACTATGATATTATAATGAGAATCTACAGTTGCTAAAAATCATTCAAGTGAATATGGCCTAAATATTGGCAGATTCTAGCTAGTCCCACAGATTACCTCTTCAGGAGTGTGATTGAGCCATTACCTACTACAGTGTTACTTCAAGTTACAATGGTCTCAGGATACAATATTTTCAACGGTCTTTCGTTGGACATCATATCTTGAAACAACATTCACCAAACAATCTCACAGATACTTTTGATCTGCGGCTTCTGTTATTGACTGTAAGATCAGATTAATATCCTCATTTCCATGTACAATGGCCCAGATTTATGAAATGTGTCCTTGTGGAAAGTGTCTTAGGGTATGTTCACACAGCGTATTGTGGCACATAATGTGCACGCCGCAATACACTAGGTATTTTAGAAATACGTGCTGGCCAGCGCGTACTTCTAAAGCGCAGGGAGGGGGCCCATAGACTTTCATTATCCCCCACCGCGTAAACACAGAAAAAAGGAGTGACATGTCACTTCTTTCTCCCAGCGTACAATACGTAAGTCATAGCTCTCTATGAGAGCCTTCTATGAGAGCTATGAAATGCCGTAATTATGGGACGCATTTCCGGCTTATTGCAGTGCAATTACGCACCGAAATGCGCCCTGCAAATTCGCCGTGTGAACATACCCTTTGGTGGTGCTGTGCCAAAGTTGAGTAGATACTTATGTTTGAGAGTGTCTCAAGGTACTTTATAAATATGTCACATTGACTGCTCGTGTGCCTAAAAATTGTCTTAGCCTCAACACTTTGAAAATGGCATGAATAACAAGACATGAACTGCAAAACTTTTTAGCATTAGAGCTATATAAATATGTCTTAACGTATGAATTGGCATAGACACGTCCCCTGAAGAGGGACGCAGACAAAAGTGTTGGTGTAGTCAGACAGATATGGTGCATGCTGGATATGCATGTCGGATATGGTGCATGCCATTATTTCTGTTGTAACCTCCATCAGAAAATGGGCGTAGCAACTTTTATACATCTGGGGCATTGTGTATAAAGTATATGACTCAAAGAAGCTCCTCTCCTCAAAATAAAAATAGATTTTAAAGCTTCCAGCAGCTCATTTTGACTGTTATATGTAAGGACTTTTCTTTATCTGTATTAGTTATCTGTTTAATACTCATTAATCTTCATTTTACGTTATATTGGGTGACATTTTGGTGCTTTAGAGCCAATTACCATTTTTCCATAGAGTTATGATCTTAATATACAACGGTTGTCCAGGAAACAATTAATTTTGTATGCTGATTAACCATTGTATTTTTAATTCCAATATAAAAAAACAATAGCTGAACGATAATTATGTAGGCCATTCTGTTACAGGGTACATTAGATAACAATTTTTGTTTTAATTCTGTCAAAACTCTATTAATAAAAAATAACAGATGAAATAACTTATCTTACTTTTGACGGAGTTTAAAAAATGTATCAGTTATGCAATTCAGTTGTACTATTGTACATTGGCAAAGCAGTATGCATTCCGAGAAATTGTGTGGCACAGATATTTTTATACCCTAGAAACCCCCTTGTCTTTGACTTTATTTAATTCCACTGTGAGCAGTCCTAAGTCTTTCTTTAGCAGTTATAGTTTCTTGCAAACTGTGACCCTAGTAAGATTAACAGGAACATGTTGACGATTTATAGAGAATCCCATTTGCAGAATGTTTTAGAGTCATTTGCAATCAAATAATTAATTCAATATGAGAAACTGAACATCAGCTATGCTGGATTTCAGCTCAAGTCTTAAATACTTTGAAAATTTAAGTTAAATGTCCTGTGTTACATTGCCATCTAATTTTCTTGGCAAATAGTGCAAGGCATATTTGCAATTAGCATCAATATTTAAGTTTTATTAAACAAATGCTGCTTTAGGAAAAGCCATATATAGAAAAATGAATCCAATGACAATATACTGTACTAACATTCAATAAAGTAAAATCCTTCCTACAGTCAATTACACCCAAGTGCAAGGCCTATTTGCTTTGTAATTTCATAACTTGCAAGCAATTTGAATATGAAATGTTCCATCAAATTAACATATCATGTGATGGAATATTATCAGATATATTAAACCATGCATGTTCAGCTAGAATTAATTATATATTATTACTATTCTTTTATTAACAAATCACTTCTAACACTATTTTATTTTTTCTTCTCTAAATAAAGAATTTGATTTGAAGGGTAATGTTAATACAAACTTGATTAAAACAATTTGACAAAGAACACATCAGAATCTACACCAATCCGCCATAACATTAAAACCTTCAGAGATCTTGTGAAGTCCATGCCTCGATGGGTCAAAGCGGTTATGGTGGCACAAGGGAGACCTACGCAATATTAGGCAGGTGGTTTTAATGTTGCGGATCTGTGTGCAATTACAATGTTAATGATGCTGTTTAATCTATCTTTCCTGATTAATGTGTACCTCCAATTTTAAAACAACTTTGCATAAGCCAGCAGCACAATTATGACAAACTTTGTAATTTATCTTATTAGAGAAAAATACTTCCTTTTTTATCAGCTCCCCCCACTCTTTTTTCCTATTCCTGCATTCATATCTGTTTACTTAGTCATAAAGCACTCAAAGAATCCATCTTACAGTGAAGATGAGGTTCTTGGTTCACTGAGAGATCAGGTAACAGGCTGACTGATATGTTATTTAGCCTGTTTGGACACGCCCCCTGGATAGGAAATGCCCTTTGTGTTGTGATTGGCTGCCTGCACTCTGTGCTTACTCCCCTCTGAGCTGTGGAAAGTGAAACAAACTGCCTGAGAGTGCTGTATGTGTACAATGAAGACTGTCTCAGCTTCTCTCTATCTCTCAGTGATGGCTCTATGTAAAGGATCTGGACAATTACTGAGTCTCCAGCTGTTAGATTCACTTTCCCCTAATATAACACAGTCTTATAACCTGTGCTTCCCCCATGTAACAACCTTATACAGCCTACTCTGCCTACTGCCTGAAAATAGAGGGGGGAAGGAGGGGAGCAGTGTGCATTTATCACATTTGTTTCATCAATTCAGGCTGTGTGTATAACTGCTTACACCAATAAAGGTGTTCTTGTTACAGCATTGCAGGGGTCCTGGTTACAAGGAGCCTGTGCATCCTGGGAGGCAGATGACAGATCTGTAGACAAGAGAATATTGCAGGAGGTCTGCAGAACTGTTACATCCTCTCCCTTCCACTGCTTCACACAGAATGATGATGTCACAACTCTACAGTGAGGAGAGACTCACCTCTTGGGAGGACAGGCACGGCTACTGAGAGAAGAGACTCGCCCCTGAATTTGAAGCTGAAACAGATAGAAACAGCTCAAGTCTATGAAAGTGTGTAATGATAAAACCCCTTTAAAGAGAAAGCAAGAGATTTTCATCCACACAGGCTGCGGCATGGAGACAGCAGTAAGGAGCAGTGTAGCTGTGAGTGACACAGCAAGCACTGTCCCTGTGTGTGTCTCTGCCTCTGCTCCTCTTCCCACCTCCCTGAACTATAGACCTCTATGGGCAGCTGTAACATGAGCTCTCAAAAAGCAGGGACCTCATCTACCCTGCAAGACAGAGTCTCTTAATGATTTTAACTGAGGAAAGGAAGCAGTTAGTTTTATCTAGATATATTGCTAGGTGTCTGATTTTTGCTTGTACTGTTGGCTTATGGAAAGTTGTGGTATAATTGGGAGTATACTTCTAGTTTTCAGTAAAAAGTTGTTTACTTACACGGGAACTTTAAACTTTTATAGTCTAAAACGTCATACATATCATTTTTTTCTGACCTCTAAATTGTATAGCACCATTTTACACCTCCACTATCAGGCTATGCTGTATAAGCCCTTAGAGTGTGGTATCCTGGTATCCTTTCTACAGCTGTGAAGTGAAACGGTTGTTGTGCGACGGTAGATCTGGTACATTGCATTACAATTCTTTTGGGCGCTGTGAGTTAGAAAATGTATGATGCATTGTTATGTGCTTATAATGCATTGGTTAGGTGCTTACACTGCGGATTAACTACTGTGCAAGGTTTACTAATTTGCTGCCATATACTGGGTAATGTATGCATATGGGACTTAGTTCTTCACAATCACTATCAATTTTTACTTGAAATTACCGGAACTGTGTGGGAGGAGTCTCCCTGCTCCACCTTCCCATACCACCCGGCTGGAACAAACTAGTTTTAGTCCAGCCCCAGCCTAGCCAGGTGAAAGGACAGTAGATCATACAGATGTTCCTGTTAACTAGTATTTAATCTAGTATTATTATTATTATTATATTGCTGTGCATTTCTGAAAAAAAAATGCACCAAAAATACTCACCAAAAACACACTGTATGAAAGCACCCTAAGTCATAGTCAGACCAGAGTAAGGAGCTTAGGAGGTGTTCCTGGTCTTCCTTACAAGCTCTGCTGCTGAAGGGATTAATTTAAACTGCCTGGGTCGTGTACGGTGGATCCTCTAGGGATCGTGCAAAGCACTACCACACCCAGTATCTATCCAGTCCACATTGAGGAGGCATCCATATTGTTGCCTCCAGTCAGGAGAGATAAACCTGAATAAGGACTCTCTTACTTTACTGGTTTCTGTAAGCAGCTCCGGCGGGAGTCTATGCTATGTGACTTCCAAGTCAAGAATTTTGTCTGCCTTACCACCTGCAATAGAGAATGACAGTGCCAAAAAACCATGAGTACTTTTAGTTTGTCACCACGGGAAGTCAACCCGTGAAGGTCCCTCCCTCTGTGAAGCATTGCTTGGACTGTTTTCCATATGTATTCTACATACAGTATGAGGAGTCTTCTGTACACTAACTGTTATTAGAGACTCTAACCCTGCTTACAGCACACACTGCGAAACCTCCTCTCATATGCAAACATTGTGAACCACATCTACTGTGCCCTTAAAAGACACTGTTACCTGTCATTACTGCTATAGAAATTACATTAATTAAAGAAGTGCTATGTATGAAGGTTCACAAGAGTCTGGCTGCTTTCAATTGCACTAACACCACGGGTACCAAAACAGACAACACCCCTATGGGCGTGCGCTGGGGGCATAATGAAAGTATATAAGGTTGGCTACATCTGTAATTGGAAATTATTGTATTATTTATGGCAATAGTCAGTGGCATTCAAATGTGATGGCCTATCCATTACAAAGCAGACCATCCCTTCCTGCTATATTAGGAGTTAGTATGGGGCTCCTATAGTACTGGAAGCACCTGCCTTCTTTATTGGAGAGGCCTATACAAGTGTGGCACATCAGCTTTCTCAGACAGGACAATACACTGCTATTTACAGTATGACTTTCCATACTACTTATTTATTTATGGGGAGGTGATATGCAGCTCCTACAGTAGTAGATTTGCCAGCCTCCTGAAAAGCAAGGCCCAGTAGTTAATTAGCTATTGATTGGTAATAAGTTACTGCTGGGCATGCATTCTGTTCAGGAGGCTGGCAAATCTACTACTATACACATTGCCCTTCCTCCTGGAAAGTCACATTGCACATAGCAGTATACTGTTCCGTTTGGGAAGGCTGATGTGTAGCACCGTGTAGCCCACTCCAATTCAGGAGGCAGGCACTTCCAGTACTATAGGAGTTGCCTACCCACCTCTCCTAACATAGCAAGAAGGGATGACCCAAACAGAACAGCAAGGCCTGGTAGTTAATTAGCTACTGAATGGTAATGAGCTACTGCTGGGCCTGCATTCTGTTCAGGAGACTCGCACATCTACAACTCGACACCTTGCCCTCCCACCTGGAAAGTCACATTGCACATAGCAGTATACTGTTCCGTTTGGGAAGGCTGATGTGTAGCACCTGTGTAGCCCACTCTAATTCAGGAGGCAGGCGCTTCCAGTATTATAGGAACTGCCTACCCACCTCTCCTTACAGAGCAAGAAGGGATGACTCAAACAGAACATGATCACTTTCTTCTCTATACATGATTGAAAAAAGGTAAATGAGGCACTATTTTAAATAACAGTAACATTTTAATAAATACTTTTTAAAATTTAATGAGCATAATGAGTGAAAAATTACAGATGCCGCATGTACAAAAGGTTCAATTTTCTTTTAGTATGTTTCATCACTTTTCAAAATGAATGTGCTGGAACATACTGAAATAATCCAGGTGGTGGTAGTACTCTCAGATGTAATTGAATATAATTAGGGGTGTGGGGTGCACTTCCACATTAGAAAACAGTAATGTCGAGTATATGTGAGACAGCCCTGCCCAGTGTTAGAATACAAAATGGAGAAAAAACCCAGTTACACACAGTACATATGCACTCACATGTTTTTTACCTTAATTTCTCAGACTTCAACAACAGATTGTTATTGCTGCCCTGGTCAATTGATATTAAAAAGGGACAAGTTTACCATCAGTTTTTGATTAGCAGTTTAAAAAGTTGCAAATAACATGGCTGCACTTCCTGTTTTCACTTAAAAAAAATGAACTGAACAGAAAAAAACAAAGTAAGGCTTGGTTCACATCCATTGAATGTTCCGGCCACAAAGGCCGACTACTGATTTAGTCAATACATGGCCAATTTTATTGGGAGTGATCTATGAACAAATTAACAACTGGGTTTTACAATGCCTTTGTCAAAATTGTGTGTCCCTACAGCGAAGATTGACTGGAGTATAGTATAATAAAACACCCCAATGATGAGAGTAATTGTAACACCAGGTCGATTCATTTTTTATTTCCAGGAATAATTCTAACAAAGAATCAACACCATTCCAAAAAGTTGTTGCTAAAGATGTATGAAAGTATTTTAAAAAACAGACATTTTGGGAAAGCTAACAAATCCTTTTAAATATGGGCTTGAAGGTTTATTAAATGATAATATAGCATGAGAATTGCTCTCTGGCTTGTTTTTAGTGTCACGAATTTAATTGCTTATCTCTGCATTGGTGAAGAAAAATAACTTCTGCAGGGACTGAACAAAGATTAATATCTCATGACATAAGCCTACCTGATAAAAGATGTACAGTATGTTTTTTGGGTTACTAAGAATTTGATGTAGAGCTAAACCGAGGAGCCGAGTTTAAAGAATGCCCTGGTTTTCATCCTTCAGCTTATGTGCAAGGATCTGAACTTTGCTCCAGAGAATCCCCAAGCCACTATTTCATTGCATTCTCCAGTAGACACAACTGACAAGCCTAAGCACGGTACTGTAGAAGTAGACAATAATCGTATTTGGACAGACAGGGGTCAGTGCAGGCGGAGCTCTATCAATAGAGAGAGCAGGATAAGGTCAGGACAGGCAAAGTTCTTGCAATATGTGAGATAGACAAAAGCTCAGGTGAAGCAATAGACAAACAAAAGTAGTCCAGAAACTAGCTGTATCAAAATGAAATAACCAGATAAGAGTATGCATGATACAAGAACTTAAGAACCTTAGTGCTCCCCCAGCAGCAAAGAGAAAAGCATCCTTAAAGGAGTTGTCTCCCTTTAGAGTTTCAGAGAATGCATGAATGAAATACTCTGTCACTTCCTGGTTCAGACTGACTCATTTGCATAAGCTCCATGCTTGTACAGCTCCTTGCCATGCTGTGCTTTCAGATGCTAATTAGATCAGATTAGCTTCTCAAACTACTAACAGGACTTCTTATCTGATCCCCAAAACAAAAGCCCTAATTACAGTTCTGTTTATTTTACATAAATCAAGCTGTTTACTGCTCAGCAGCATGGACACTGCCATGACCTGTGTGATGACAACACTAACTGTTATCTCATTGAACAAACAGCAGGGGGAGAATTGTTTACAGGTTGGTTACTGAGGGAACTGAAATAGCCAGGAAGGTCATAAATTCAGAGGAACAAAGCAATATATTTGGAAAATGTCTTTATTTTGTGTTCCCTACAATTTGAAAGCTATTCTTTGTAGCGAGACAACCCCTTTAATTAATTAAAATAAAATAAGTTTCATGCATCACTTATATCTTTGTGCTGAACAACTTTCCATAATGTCACATGACAGTGGAGAGGAAATCAGATCAAGAGAAGAACAAGGAGTCTGGTAAGCATCCATATAGCATGCTGTACAAAATCTGTTAAGGTGACGACTAAGTGACAGGAAGACAAAGAGAGGGACAGTGCTCACCCCACCTTAGAATTTAGCCAGAGTTAGAAATGTTAACCAGTACAAGATCCTCATGGTTAACAGAGGCGATGGACAGTGGTTTCTCTAGCTGGACAACAGGAATCTGATTAAGAGTTACTAGAGTTACTAGAGATTGGTATGAAAAATTCTAAGTTGAACTACAGTCTAGGAAGACTTACACCATGAAGCCTCTTTCAAGTAGGAAGGATGACAGTCAATGTGACATGTTGAGAGGAATGCATTCTGCATAAGAATGCTTCTTTTGCTGATCTTGGGCACTGGAATTATTTGGCTACACAGAGCAATCCCACAAATAATTTTATCCCCAGAATGCAGACACAAAGTATTGCTCAACTCTATGCTTTTTCTCATCTACCAAGAGCTTGAGTTCATGGGTTCCTTAAAAAATTTCATTATAGAAGATATTTTGGGAATAACATCAGCATCTGGCCAGGGCTCTAGAGCATGGTAGAGCAGAGAGAAGTGGTCAGTAACCTAGGAAAGCTTGTCTACTCAAGCAGGAGATAAGAACTGTTCTAGCTCTGAAGAGAAACAAAATCAGAACAGCAATGTTTTTGGTAAAAGTTAGAGATGGGTGAATTTCTCAAAAATTCGATTCGGTCACTTCGCCGAATTTTCCGACAAAAATAAATTCGGTCAGAATTACTTCGGCACGAATCGTGTTAAAAAAGCAGCTATTTCCAGGCTGCACAGAGCCTGCAGGGTGCTGTAGAATGTTGTCCCAAAGCTTAAAATATGCAGAGGGAACTTGGTTTGGTCTTCATACAATGTTGTGTTTTAGTATGACACGCAGATGACTGCCACCGCTCTTAGAGACACTTCACTATAAAATTCCCTGGGCACTTAAGAGGGCAAAACTGACCAAAAAACTCAAGCGGGAATGTAGCCTGATAAAGTCATGCCAGCAAAAGCTGAAAAAAACAAGCTGAGAGCTCAGGTGGCAACATTAGTGACAGAGTGTGGAGGTGACGGCGGCAGCCACAGCAGCATGAGGTCGGGCGTGGCACAATGACATTCTGGGGGTGGCAAAACACGAGAAAAGCCACAGAGTGGCACAATGACTGAGAGCAGAGGTCACGGCGGCAGCAGTATGAGGTCAGGCAGTGGCACTATGACATTCTGGAGGCGGCAAAACAGTTTTAGGCCACAGAGTGGCACAATGATACAGTGTGGAGGTCACGGCGGCAGCAGTATGAGGTCAGGCAGTGGCACTTTGACATTCTGGAGGCGGCTAAACAGTATTAGGCCACAGAGTGGCACAATCACACGTGTGGAGGTCACGGCGGCAGCAGTATGAGATCAGGCAGTGGCACAAGGGACATTCTGGAGGCAGCAAAACAGTATTAGGCCACAGAGTGGCACAATCACACAGTGTGGAGGTCACGGCGGCAGCAGTATGAGATCAGGCAGTGGCACACTGACTGTCTGGAGGGGGCAAAAAAAGTATTAAAGCAACAGAGTGGCACAATCACACAGTGTGGAGGTCACGACAGCAGCAGCATGAGATCAGGCAGTGGCACAATGACATTCTGGAGGGGGCAAAACAGGAGGAAGCCACAGAATGGCACAATGACTGAGAGCGGAGGTCCCGGCGGCAGCAGCATGAGGTCAGGCAGTGGCACAATGACACAGTTTTGAGGGAAACGGCAGGAGTCACAGCAGCAGCATGAGGTCAGAGAGTGGCACAATGACATTCTGGAGGTGGCAAAACAGGAGGAAGCCACAGAGTGGCACAATGACTGAGAGCGGAGGTCACGGTGGCAGCAGCATGAGGTCAGGCAGTGGCACAATGACATTCTGGAGGTGGCAAAACAGTATTAGGCCACAGAGTGGCACAATCACACAGTGTGGAGGTTACGACAGCAGCAGCATGAGATCAGGCAGTGGCACAATGACATTCTGGAGGTGGCAAAACAGGAAGAAGCCACAGAGTGGCACAATGACTGAGAGCGGAGGTCACGGCGGCAGCAGCATGAGGTCAGGCAGTGGCACAATGACACAGTGTGGAGGACATGGCAGCAGCCACAGCAGCAGCATGAGGTCAGACAGTGGCACAATGACACAGTGTGGATGTCACGGCAACAGCAACAGCAGCAGCAGCATGAGGTCATAGAGTGGCACAATGACAGAGTGTTGAGGTGGGTGGCAATACCAGTCCCTGGTAAAGATGGTGCAAGGCAGATGGAGAAACTGTCACAGATGTGTGGAAATCAGGCGGGTGGCGGCATCAGAATAGTGCTGAGGCAGATAGTTTGAACCCAGACTGATGCCTAAGGCATTGGTGTGTGGAAATCCTGGCCGATCCACCCCTGATTCATCTTGACAAAGGTCAGTCGTTCCACATTTCCCGTGGACAAGCGGGTTCTCCTTGGGTAACGATGGCCCCCGCCCACTGAACACCCGCTCTGATGCCACACTACTGGCCGGGCAGGACAGTTTTCTCCACTGCAAACTCGGCAAGTTGCGGCCAAAACATCCAGTTTGGCTGCCCATTAGTCCAGCGGATCTTCTAACTGAGTGGCAGAGTGCTGCCCAAAGTAGGCCACAACCTGTTGGTTCAGGGACTGCTACAGGTGCTGCTGCTGCTGCTGGCGGGTGAAGGAAGTGCTCATCAGTGACTCCAGACTTTAGGTTACTACTGATGGAGCTGGTATGCTCCAAACCCCCCCCACCTTCCCCCAGCGCCGCGGCAGTAGTACGTGAGCGTGGGGAAAACCCCCCCGGTCAGACCTGTCATAGGAGGGACGATGCCGCCATAGGCAGCACCCAAAACTGATTACGGATGATTTCCCTATAGTTTTTGAGTTTGTCTTCCCTCTCAATAGCTGGGAAAAAGGCTCCCATTTTGGACCGGTAGCGAGGGTCCAATAGGGTGGAGAGCCAGAAGTCATCCCTCTGCCGGATGCTGACTATTCGGCTGTCACTAGCCGGGCAAATGGGCATTCTGCGGGCCATCTGCACAAGTGACTCCGTGGGGCTCCCTGCCCCCATTTCCACTGTATACGGCCACGGTGCTTGGAGGTCATCTGCCTCTTTTCCCCTCATCTCCATCTACCTCCTTCAGCTGCTCCTGCTCCTCCTCTCTTTCACCTGGGTAGAAAATCCACTCATTTCACCAGACAATGCTTCTGCTCCAATGTCCTCCTCCTCCTCCTCCCCCCATTTCAGTCCCCACCGGACTCATGTGGCCACGAGATGTAGTCGCCACGTCTCCAGTCCCCTGCCAGACAGATTTTTCAGATCTGTTCCAGGACATGAAGCAGGGGGAAATGATGTTATTCATCCCGTAGTCCTGGCGACTGACAAATAACGTCGCCTCTCGAATGGCCTCAACAAACGGCAGGTGTCACGCATGAGCTGCCATGGCTGACATCAAAGTTACACAGGGAGTACTTCTGTCTGCCTGGATCATCAAAAAAATCGTTAATGGCCTTTCTCTGTTCATACAGTCGTCCAACTTTGTGCAGGCTGGAATTCCAACGGGTGGAAACATCGAAATATCAGAGTGTGTTGGGGAGGCCGTTCTGCCGCTGCAACTCAAGGAGGGTGTTCCTGGCTTTGTACGAATGGATAAAGTCCCATGCACAGTTTCCTGGCCATTTTCAAAATCTTCCTGAAGATCGGTGAAGACTTCAGGAACCTTTCACAACCAGATTGAACACTTGCGCCATGCAGGGCGCATGGACCATCCCTCCTGGGTGTTAGCGTGGACACCATTTTTACTCCCATTTGTCCGTCACCAGGGTTTTCCGATTTGCATTGGCGCGGGGGAAAGCCACACATCGATTTCTTGCGGCATGACGCGGAGCAGTTCCTCCCTGTGTGACTTCGTTCGCCGAGGCAAGCCAGGTGTAGAACTCCCGTGACACCGCTGTGCCCTTTACACATGTGGTATGATGGAGCAGTACTTGTGGAGGCTGAGATGGTGGTGATGGTGGGGAGGAGGAGGCGGACATTGACGCGGGTGCAGCAGTTTGACAAAGTGGAGGAAAAGCGCGTCTCCTGTCCAAGTTGTTGGTGTGCCTTGGCTGGAAGCACATTCACCCAGTGGGCCGTAAAGGACATGTACTGCCTTGACCGTAGTTACAGCTCCAGACGTCCGCGCTGCCGTGCACCTTGGAACAAACCGATAAGTCAAGGACTGACCCACCTTCTATTCTACATATTTATGAAGTGCTGGTACTGCCTTTTTGGAAAAGAAATTACGGCTTGGAACTCTCCAATCTGGCTCGGCACAAGCCATTAGTTCTCTGAATGGTGCAGAGTCCACATTTGGAAAGGGAGGGACTGCAATACCAACAACGGTCAGCTGCTGCACCTTAGGATGGTTGGACGCATACTGTTGTCTCTTTGCAATCGCCTCGCTGAACGACTGCTGGCGCCATGAGTAGCGAGGAGCAGAGCATCTGGAGGGAGATTATGTCAAAGAGAAAACAGCTTTCCCTTCTGCAGAGGGGGTGGAGACATGACTGGCTGCAATGCCATGAATGCCACTGGGCAGTGCTGCTGCTGCTGCTGTTGCTGCGGCGGCAGGATGGACCACCACATCTGAGCCAGTTTCTCCCAGGCCACCCGGGTGGTGACGCTGCATGTGTTGGCGGCAGGGCCGTGGTGCCAACGTTAGCTCCCCGGCCACGCTTCCCCTTTCTGCCCACAGATTCTACAAATACCCATATTTTTTGGCCTCCAGTGTCTTAGCAAAGAACTGCCCCACCGCCGAGTATCGGATTTTACCGCCAACGCTCCGCACTGAGTGACTACTGCCGCCACTGCCTCGCTGAGCCCCTGTGCCGCTACTTTCTTGGACCCGCGAAGCGGGTTTTTTACCCCGGGGCCCCTTGGCTACCGACTCACACTGCTGCTATCCTGCTGACTCACGGCCACACGACCCACTTGCTGGCTGCGTTTCTGCCTGACGCGCAAGCTGACGCCCTCTTCTGATGAAGCCCTTGCCTCACCCGGCTCCCAAGTGCAGTTGGCTACATCATCATCTATTTGTGTTTCATCGTCACTGCTGTCCCCCATCACCGGTCTTGGTATGCCGGGCTGACCTCTCACAACATGACCTCCCATGCCACTCTCCACATCTATACTTTTCCGCCGACTGCAAGAAGCAGGCGATATTGGCCCCATTTCTTCGCTGCAAGTAGCTTTCTGACTGCCCTCCTCAAATTGTTCTCCTCGCTATATAGTGGCGCTGAGCCCAGACCCCATAGTAGATCTCTGGCTGAGGGAACCGGATGGGACAGAGGCGGGCTGAGGACAGTGAGGGCCGCTGACCCGCTCCCGGGCAATGAAAACTAATGGTTGGTCTGAGGTTCCCACCGACTCTTGGCTGGGGTTGTCAGATGTCATCTGGGAGGAAGAGGATGACCTAGTCAACCAATCAAAAACCCTTGGGTTGCTGAACAACACACGGCCGCTAGATGACAGCGGCAGTTGTGGCCTCACCGAGTGACCCCTTGCTCGACGTCCACTTGCCTGTGCTGCGACCTGGGCCTGTTCCAGGAATGTTTGTGCCACTGCCACTCGCAGGTGCAGAAACCTGCCACCTCTCTGTCTGGGCATACTGTTTGTTCTAAAATGTTTCAGACACTGTTTGATGATGATATCTGTATATGATAAATATACACCCTGTTTTTGACTCCAATGAACCCCAGTACAAGCTTGGGTAACCCTTGGATATAAATTGCGCTCCACAAATTGGCCAGGAACACTGTGTGTTTTACTAAATTTAAAAGCACAAACAGGCTTAATTAACCTTCGGACAGAATTAGGCTACAGGAAAAATGTATATATTTTTGGGGTTGAAAAGACGGTTTATTTTTGTCAGCACACCAGCAAAACAATGTTTAATTAACCCCTGGATGTAAATTGCGCCAAAGAATTGAGCCGCACAAACATTAGCTTTGTAGCGTGTTACAATTGCGTGTTTTCCACGCCACACAACAAGAGATACAGTTGTAATTAACCTTTGCTTGTGAATTAGGCTACAGGAAAAATTTATATATTTTGGCGTTGAAGAAGACGGTTTATTTTTGTCAGCACACCAGCAAAACAACGCTTAATTAACCCCTGGATGTAAATTGCGCCAAAGAATTGAGCCCCACAAAATAGTAGCTTTGTAGCGTGTTACAATTGCGTGTTTTCTACGCAACACAACAAGAGATACAGTTGTAATTAACCTTTGCTTGTGAATTAGGCTACAGGAAAAATTTTTTATATTTTGGCGTTGAAAAATACGGGTTGTTTGGGTCCGCACACCAGCAAAACAACGCTTAATTAACCCCTGGATGTAAATTGCGCCAAAGAATTTTGACTCACAAACTAGTAGCTTTGTAGAGTGTTTCAATTGCGTGTTTTCTACGCCACACAACAAGAGATACAGTTGTAATTAACCTTTGCTTGTGAATTAGGCTACAGGAAAAAATTTTTTATTTTGGCGTTGAAAAAGACGGTTTATTTTTGTCAGCACACCAGCAAAACAATGCTTAATTAACCCCTGGATGTAAATTGCGCCAAAGAATTGAGCCGCACAAAATAGTAGCTTTGTAGCGTGTTACAATTGCGTCTTTTTCAATGCCACACAACAAGAGATACAGTTGTAATTAACCTTTGCTTGTGAATTAGGCTACAGGAAAAATTTATATATTTTGGCGTTGAAAAAGACGGTTTCTTGGGGTCAGCACACCAGCAAAACAACGCTTAATTAACCCCTGGGTGTAAATTGCGCAATAGAATTGAGCAGCCAAAAATGAAGTGGTATTTGTATTGTAAAAACGCTGTTTCTTTAAATGAATACAACAGGAACTTTTCTTAGATCCCACTTGGATATTGAATGTATATGCAGCTGCAGTGGACGAACACGGATTTCAGATCCAATACCCCAAAAAATTAGAAATAGACATTAAGAGAACAGTCTCTGAGACAAGCTTAGAACCCCCACAGAAATCGCTATATAAAAATCAATTCTTCAGTAAGAGCATCAGCCGCGGCAGCACCCTTCCTGATGAGCACAGTGAGAGGAGTATGAGCTCCCAGCGTCGCGCCCGGACTTATATAGTGCGGTGACGTCACAGAATCCCGCCGGTCTCTGATTGGCTTCACCTTTGCACATGTCATGCAGGCTATGCCCTTCTTCCTCCCCGAGTGCTTTGCCCCCTGTAGCGCCATGTGCTCGCAGCCATTTTATCAATCAAAAGCACACTTCGTTCCCCCGAAGTACCCCAAACTTCGACTTTGTTCCGAACCGAAGTTTTCCTGACATTGTAAACGAATTCCACTTCGTTACAATCAACTCGCCCATCTCTAGTAAAAGTCTTTATTTACCTTTGCTTACGTGTTTAAAGTTATTTAATGAAACAAGAATATCCCTTAAATTTTTGAGCCAGATCCACACATAGATCTACCAGAAATAAGAAGTCCTTTCTTTAACCCTTCCTTTAGAACTCACAAAACAATGGCCCTTATTTTGTGGTTGTGGCAGAAAAGTGTCATAAAATGCACCAAAAAGTGGACATATTTAAGATAAGTACTAAACGTTTTTGGAGACCTCTCCTATTTGGGTGCATGGCCACGCTGAAGGTGGGTGTGGCATCACTGGAAGGATGCAACAAGCTGCGCCAAAGACTGTGCTAAAATTCTGCCATAAAAAATATGACAATTAATATTTGGTCTAAAAAGCTAAAGATGTGCCAAATTTCTCATATAGCATGAGCAATGTTTCTAAATCTGTCACATTTTTACACAGTCTGTCTAAGTTTACGCTGTCTAACTTTTAGACAGCGATAGTAATTGAGGACCACCCTGTATTAAAATATCTCATTCCTTTTCAGGATTTTTAGTAATTTGTTCTTTTTTAAATGTTGTCCATTTTATTGTTGGATATTATAGTAACAACAGAGATAACAGAGATAACTTTACTGGAAAGCACCAATAACAGGACTAATATGTCATTATCTCCACTGTAGCTATCCGAGGGACACACAAATTCCTGTTATAAAGGAGATAATAAGGCATAACAGCTTATATGTTTGAGATGATTTCTGATTGTTCACCAATTAGTTTATCTTACATCTTTTTGTCTTTCCGGTAAGAAAAAAAAATGTTTGAAAGATGTAATTTTCTTAACAAAAAAGAAAATAAAAACTTTAGTAGTGGAAAATGTAATCATTTTAACAATCGTGGCAGCTGAGATGCCATAGTTGTTTTTTACAAAGACATCATCCTACGCACATCCACAAAGTAACCAAACGTTTCAGATTAAACCCTATATGTAAATGATAACAAAACATCTGAATATACAAAGTTCACTTAAATATGTACTTTGGTGCATCAATACGAGTTATTTTACAGCGGAGCAGGTGGATTCAGAGATAAGATTCGAGCCTGGAACCCTTTAGTACTTCCCACACATACCAGTCTAACCATTGATGACCTACATAGACTATATTATCCATTCTTGTACTGTGTTTGTGTGTGCAGGTGTAGAGATATAAAACACTTGTATGTTTTTGATTCAATTTGGGAGATACACCTCAATAATAAAAGTTTAAAATACCAAAAAAAAAAACCCGGGGTTACCCGATTCATATAAACCTATTCCCAAATAAAACATAAAAAATCGGGGAAAAATTTTTAACTTTTTTTTCTTTCTCTTCATGGTAAAAACCCCCTGAAACCTAGTGAAAAGGGTTGGTCATTTAAAAACCCGGTTTAAATTTAAGTTTTTTGTTTTCTACTGTATCCGAACATATGTATACATATATAGGGAAAATATACATAATTTTACAAAAGTTTTTACACCCCCCCATATTTTTGGAAAAAAATTGTATTAAAATCTTTTTTTAAAGGGGAAAAAACTGAAGATAAGACAGGGTTTTAAAACAAGGAAAGTACTCTGGGACCGGTAAAATTTTTGGGGGGGGGTGGGCCCCCCTTTAAAATTTAAACCCAAAAAACATTTATAATTCTAAAAACTACTGGCAACAAAGTGTTTTACACCCAGTGAACGGGGGACAAATTGTGGGCCCCAATTTTTCCAATTTTTTGCTCCAAAGCATTTGCACTCGTTAAAGTTTTCAAGGTCCCCAGTTGTGGAAAAGGGGAAAAGGTTTGAAATTTGGGGGCTCCCAAAATGCACGGAAGCTCAACATGGGGGCCCCATAACAAAAACTCTCTGAGGATCTAAAAAAAAAATTTTTTTTCTATAAGAAATGTCCTAGGCGGGAAAAGATTTACAATAACTTTAAACGAATTGCCCGCCCTGGGGGGAAAAAGACCATACAGTGGTTTTTTACAAGAAAAGGTTCCCCCCCATAACGGGCCTCCCCCATGGTCATGCCCAAAAACTTAACCCGAGACTGTCTTTTTAAAATTTGAAATTTCGCCAGCATTGCTGCAGAGGTTTAAAGGTTTTATAGGAGAAGGTTCCCCCTGTCAGTTTTCTCAGACCATATGCCCCCACAAATCCATCAAAATTGGGCTGCAAAGCTTCCTTTCCCCCAAAAGGGAATTCCCCTTTTAAAAATTTTTTGTTGGGAAGAAAGCCCCCCAAACAGTTTGCAGAAGATAAGCAAATAAGGACATGGATTAAATGGGACTATGTTCTGTGGTCCCGATGAGAACCCAAAAATAAACAAATTTTTTTCCAAAAAAAGTGTTTGGGTTTTCATGGTACTGCCCGGGTGTGGGGGGCTACTGTTCATTTGAGGAAACCAAGCATGCCAACATAAACCTGTGACATACTGAAGCAGAGCATGATCCCCCCCTTCTGAAACTGGGCCCGAAAACATTTTTTTCAAAAAGGGTAACCCACCCCCAAAAACACCTTTCCCAAAACGACCACTGAATTGCTAAAGAAAATGAGGGGCTGGGAAAGGCCAAACATGTCTATAACCTATACTCTAATGACATTTTGGGTACATCCCAAATGGAAGGGGACGTGTCAAGGACCAAACCCTCCCCCAAGTTGGGGAACCCCCGCCCGCGCTCCCTCCCCCGCGGGGCCGGCGCAGCTCTACCCCCCGGGCCCCGGGATAGTCCCCCCTCTGCCCGGGGGTCGGGCGGCGGGCGCACTCCTCGCCGGCCGCATTTCTTTCCCGGCCCCCGGGCCCCCGTGCCCCCGCAGTCTCCTGCTGCCCTTTTCGCAACCCTTTCCCCGTGATCTAAAAGGCCCCGAGCTCGGCTTTTGTGAATTTAAAAGGGGCAGTTTCCCGGAAATTTTTTTGGGAATTGCCCAAAGGGACCGCCCTATTTTTACCTGGGCGCTTCCGCCCGCCCTTTCCCCGCCCGGGCTTTAGTGGGCCTTTCCCCATCGAGAAGAGCTTCCCCCATTTTCTCGTCCAAACAAAACCCTTTACCGGGGAAAACCCCCCGCCCCCGTCTCTTGAACCCCGAATCTCGCCCCCCCCTGACCCCTGCCTGTCCCCGGGCCACCAACCATAGCTGCCTGCCCCCGACCTTTTTGCCTGAAACCCCGCCAAAACCCCCCCGACGATTTTGCACCACACTAACTTCGGCCCCACCGCCCAAACAAGTTTCCCTCCCGGGGTAAAACCCGGTAGACTCCCCCCCGCAGCAAGTCCAAACCCGCTTTGCGGCGGGGTCCCGGTGAAAAACCGGGGCCAAATTGATTCCGTTCCCCCGGCGTGGCCCCACACCCCTCGCTTTTTGGGGTCCAGTGGATCCACTTTTCCCCGTCCAACCATAAAAATTTAAAATCCGGCCCGGGGGGTTTCCCCCCAAAGGAAACCCCTGCCCCGTGGGGGCGAACCCTCTCCCCCATGGGGGACCCGACAGTCCCCAGCAAAATGGGCCCCGCAGGGGGAACAGCTGGATCAGTTGAAACCCCCAATGGGCAAACAGCTTTGTCACCGCCCAGCAGCAACCTCCCCCTCCTCCGTGGCCCCCCTCCCGCTCCCCGGGGATTTTCCCCCAAGGGTCCTTGGGGTCCCAAACTCCGTTTTGTTTTCTGCCTGCCAAATTTTAAAAGGGGATCCCAACTCTGCAGGGGTTTTTTTTCACCCAGGCAAAACCCTGCACATTAGTTTTAAAGGGGGACCAATTCCTGCAAACTTCCAAAGGTTTGGGGTTTTTGGGTCCCGCCTGTTGTCCGGGGGGGCCCTGCCTGGGCTACAACCTCTAATTGGGCAGGGGCGATTTCCCGGGGACTTGGTATCTGCATGCCCCTTTCCCCGCCCGAAAATTTCCGGCCCTGGGCTTAGGGGCCAGCCCAGCATATTTTTGCAGAGACGGCACTCCCTTTAACCTACGCCAGGGGAAACTCAGTCCGGGAGAGTAAAGCATACAGTTTTCGCCCCGGATCAGAGTTTTTTCCTGGAATGACGCCCCCCCCAAAAAAGCCCACCTTTTAAAAAAGGCCTTTTCCCGCATATCAAAGGGCGGACCCTTTCCGCAAGAGATTTTTTCCATCCTCTTTAAGCGAATTAAACCACCTGGGGCCCCTTTGCATTGACGGCGCTTTTGCAGAGAGGGAAAAGAGCCCGCCAAGACCCTGTTCCAAGGCCTTCCCCTAGCCGCTTCCTCACCATCCCCGGAGGGAACCCACATTTAAACAAGTCCACAATTTTTGAGCAGGGAATTTTCCCGCGGCGTGCACAGAAACCCATTCCCGTACTGCGCCAGTCCCCCGGGTCATTTTCGGGGAAGCTTCCCCCCTTCGCCCCCAAAAGTCCCGGGAAAAGCCCGCAACCCTAGGGTAAAGGGTTTAGGAGGGATCCCAAGGGGAGAACTCTTCCACCCCCCCCCGAAATATGGCGGGGGGAATCAGGACCCGACTCGGGCCTTGTATTCCCGGCTCCGCTTTTCCGGATTTCCCGGGTTTCCCCCGGGAAAATTTTTTCCACGGGCCCCCCTTTTTATCCCTTTTCCAGCCCTTCCCCTTTGGGTTTGTCTGGAAAAAGCCGTTGGTGATAAACCTCCGTCCAAAAGGGGGGCTGCTTGGGGACGCTATCCCCCGGGACAGACCAAGCCGGGGACCCCCCACGGGGCGCCCTTCATAAGGAAAGATCTCCCCTTTAAAAAGTACTGTCCCCCGGGCTTTCCCCTGCATCCGTTGGGGGTCCCGTGGCTGCAGCGCCATGCCCCCAAAGCTTAAAGGAAAGAAAAGGCCCAGGGCAAGCGCTTTGGACCTGACCCGCTGGGAAATCCCTTTTCGGTGGCACCCCCCCCGGGGCGCTTCCCCTTCCTTCCCAACCCCCTCCTCCAGGCCTCTCCAGGTTTGCCCCACGGGAAAACCAAGGGGGGTGGGGGGGGATGCCTTTCCCCGGGGAAGCAGGCAGGGTCCCCCCCGCCTCATCGCCCCTATGACGCCCTATCGATCTACTGGGGCCGGGAGCCATTTCCCCCTAGGGGCAGGGTTTTTCCCCCTGTCCGGGACCGGAGACCCGGCTGTTCGACCAAAAATTTGGGAAAACCCCAAAGGGCTTTTTAAAACGCAAATCCTCCCCCCAGCGGGGGCAGGAATTTTTTTTTTGGGGGCAGAAGAAAAATGGGGGTCTTTCGGCCCTTTTATCGTCTAAAAAGGGGGTTAACAAAATTTTAAAACGGTGAAAAACCCCCTATTCCCCTTGCCGCGACCCCGGAACTGTTTTTACTTTTCTTTTGCGGGACAAAAATTTTCTCCAATTTTGGGCCTGCGAGGGGGGCCCACAACCCCAACCGCATTGGAGAGGGGGTGGTGGAAAAACTTTCTTTTTAAAACACGGGATTGGGCACTTTTAATAAACTCTTTAATGCCCTTTTGTCTGTGCAATGCCCCCAGCCCGTCCCTTTCCCAAGAATTTTTGAACGATATCTTTCCGGGGGTCTCCCTTTTCACGGGGTCGGGGGGCCCACCTAGACAACATTCTGGTGTTCTCTGCCAATGTGGAACTCATCGCTCTCCCTTTTCCCCTGTATTTTAGCGGCTACGGGCCAAAAAACCTCTACGCTAAATTGAGAAAAGTTTTCCTTTAAACCCAAACCCGCCTCCCCCTTCCTTTGGGTTAAATTTAAACTCGGACCGAGGGTTTTCCCGATTTTGGGTTTCCCGCCCCAAATTGTCGGCTGTCTTGCAGTGGCCCCCCCGGGCCGGGGGGGCCTAGAGCTATACAACCTTTCCCTTGGGGTTTTCGAATTACTATTGTCCCTTTATCCTGGGATTATTCACCTTTGGGGGCACCTATCCCTTGCACTTACCAAGAAGAAATCCAACCCCCCAGGCAAAGGCCCCAGAAGGGGCCGAAAAGGCATTTGCTCAACTTAAAGGGAAACCTTCCCCTTGCGCCCGTCCTGACCAGACCTTATTCCGAAAGCCATTTCTTTCTGGAGGGGGGATTCCCCCCTCGGTTTGGGGCCCGGCGCAATTCTTTCGCAGAAAGGGGCTTTAAAGGGAAGATGGTCTCTGTGCTTTTCTTTTCCGAGTGTTTTGGGGGAGGAAGGCACGCCACAACATAAAAAAACCCCGAACCCTTATCTCGGTGGCTCCCTAAATCTGGGAAAAAAAATTCCCCCCAGGGGAAAAAAATTTTTGTCCCGTCCTGCGCTCCGCAAAAGAATTTGAAATGGGGACCGTTTTTCTTGTGGCTGGTCCCCCCAGGGGCACGGGAAAACCTTCCTCCTAAACTCTCATTTTTACTGGTTTGGGCCCAAACTTTTCTAGGGGCCCTCAAGGATTTCGTAAGTCCTGCGTTTCTTTGTGCTCCCTAACAAGATCCCTCGCCACAAAACCCCCGGGTTTTTTCTCCACCCCCCGCCCCTCCCTAAAGGGGCCCCCTTTTACTCATGTGACAATGGAAATTTTTTTTTACGGGCTGCTTCCCCCCTTCGGCAACCCGGTCATTTTGGGGGTCCCCGGGCCGTTTTTTGAAGATGGGGGCAAATTTAAAACCCCTTTCCCGGGGGTGGGCCCCCTGGCCCCCCCCCTTGGGGCCCGCCAATTTTTTCTTCCCCCATCTTCCGCCTACAGGACTTCCGGGAGGGACATTGTCCTTTGGGTCGGGGGGTCCAAATTGTGTCGAGGTTTTTTGGGGGGGCCCTCTGGGTCTCGGTTTTTCAGGTGAACCCCGATTTTTTTCCCTTTCCCCCTCCCCCCCGGGAGACGAACGGCCCCCAAAATGAGAGGATCAATCAAAATCCTGGGGGCTAATTAACGACAAATTTGGTCTCGGGGTCGACAGGATGACTGGGGCCCGCTGCTTCTTTTGGCGGAATTTTTTTCCCATAACCCCTGGAGTTTGGGAAACCACTGGTTTCCCTCCCATTTTTTTATAGTCTATGGCCAGCTTCCCCCCCTTTCCCTTTTCCATTGTCCCCCCCCCATCCCAAAATGCCCCCCCAGCGGAAAACTTTTGCCCAAAATATGGTGTCCAATTTTTAAACAGACGCCCAGTCCTCTGCAAACATGCTCCGGAAAGCATGAAGGGCCAAGCGGATAAGAATAGAAGACCCCCCCATGTTTTCGCCTGGGGGACAAGGTCTGGCAATTTTGGGCCCGATATATTTTCCCGGCTAAGAACCCCCGTAAAAAATTTTTGGGGCCCCGAAAGGGAGGGCCATTTGGAAATACCCCGGCCCCCCCATCAACCCGGCTGCCTTCAAAATCCGGGTCCCACCCCAAGCCCTATTCCCAAACCCCCCCCCTTCCAAGGCTTTCCCTTTTGAAAGCCTGTGATCCGAACCGTTTTTTTTCCCCCCGAGGATCAAGGCCCCCCATCTTCCCGAACGGAGGGCCCCCCAACACTTCACTGTAAATGAAAATCCTTGACATGAAGACCATCAAGGGAAGGCGGTATTTCCTATCGACGGGAAAGATTTTTGGTCCCGAGGGGAAAAAACCCTGGGGGCCGGGGGACAAAAATCTTTTTTCCGTGAGTTTTCCCGCAGGGGATTCCTCCAGGCCAGGAAGAAGGGGAGGGCTAAGGGGGGGGGGTACTGTTGCGACCGGCGCCCGCGACTCCTCCTGCGGGCGCCGGCGCAGCTCTGCCCCGGTCCCCGGGACGAGTGCCGCCGCTGCCCGGGTGTCGGGCGGCGGGCGCACTCGCCCTCCGGCGCGTCAGTACTTACCCGGCCGCGCTCCTGTGTCCCTGCAGTCTCCTGCTGTCCGGTGCGCGCGTCCCTGTGATCTAAGGCGCGCGCGCGCCGGCTCTGTGAGATTTAAAGGGGCAGTGCGCCGGTAATTGGGTAATTGCCGGGCACTGCCTCTATTTCACCTGGGCGCTTCCGCCCGCTCCCTGCCGGATCTTTAGTGCCTTGCCTATCGAGAAAGCGTTCCCTATTGTCTCGTCCTGATCTACCGTGTACCGTACCCTCGCTTCCGTCTCTTGACCACGAATCTCTGCCGCCTGCCCTGACCGCCTGCCTGTCCATGACCACGAACCATAGCTGCCTGCCCTGACCTTCTGCCTGACCTCGACTACGAGCCTGCCTGACGATTTTGCACCACGCTATACTTCGGCTGCCACCGCAAGCAAGTCACGTCAGGGGTAACGACCTGGTAGACTCTCGCCGCAGCAAGTCCATCCCGCTTTGCGGCGGGCTCTGGTGAAAACCGGGACCTACTTAGATTCCGTTCCCTGGCGTGGCTTACACCATCGCTTGTGGTGGTCCAGTGGATCCACTTCTGCGTCCGGAACCGTAACACACCAGCTCTGTGAAATGAGGAGTGGAAGAAGATTCCAGTGGCAACCTATGAAGCTCTAGTGAACTCCTTGCCCAAGAGAGTTAAGGCAGTGGTGGAAAATAACAGTGATCATACAAAATACATTTTGGGCACAATTTTTCAATCTTCACTTAGGGATGTACTCATTTTTGTTTCTAGTGGTTTAGACACTGATGGCTGTGTGTTAAGTTATTTTGAGTATTAATCTCCGAAAAAATGGGAATCTCGCAAGAGAACAGAGAGAGTGACTATTAATCACTATATTTACTATTTTGAAATCGGCAAACTTAAACTCTATCAGTTCTCAATCTATAAGACACTAAAACTTTTATTATGTACTTAACCTCTATACACACTATTTAAAAACCTGATTTCTAACCTCTCAATTTTTCCCTTCCTACTTCTGAAGTAATAACTCCCTTTCCATTATCAAGTCTGGTGGAACCCCACCTACTAACAGGAAAACCTTATAAATACACAGTAATAGTGATGAGCGATTACGTTGACTATCGTCATCGGGTCGATGGTCGATAACTGCAATAACCAATAAGATATTCGATGTCGATGATAGATTATCCCCGATGACCATTAAAGTCTATGGGAGAGCAACAACACCTTCATTCTTACACCCAAACAGGACTGGAGAAGCTGGAATTAACAGTCAAATGGATACATGCTACATCTTTGGCAACACACTTAGGTTATTAAAGCCACAGAAAAAAACTCACAGACCATTCACTATCCCTGTCTTGCACCACAGCATGACCTTAAACCTGCATTGACCCACAAATAAAAAGTGCCAAAGGCAGTATGATTTTAACCTCATTTTACTTTTAAATGGACATTGAAAATCCCTGTCCGGAACGCAGCATGAGCCCCAAACCTGCATGACCCCAGAAATTTAAAAAAAAAGCCGGAAAAAGGAGTCT